>CAUYRH010052133.1:0-10066 GCA_963574655.1 Perodicticus potto | reverse complement strand
CCTCTGCCTCCCAAGTATCTGGGACTGCAGGCACCCACCACAACGCCCGGCCATTTTTTGGTTGCAGCCGTCGTTGTTTGGCGGGCCCGGGCTGGATTCGAACCCGCCAGCTCAGGTGTACGTGGCTGGCGCCTTAGCCCGCTGAGCCACAGGCGCCGAGCCTCAACAAATATTTCTTAAGCACAGATGGTGTATTAGGCACTGTGTTGGAAGCTGGGGACACAAGGGTGAATAATAGGAGTGTGCCTTTGGGAAACTTACAGGCTCCCCAAAGTGATGTGGCGATTGGTTGGATGTGGGAGTGAGGATGAGGGAAGTGTCTAGGACCAGCTCAGCTTTCCACCTTGGGCGCTTGAATGGGTAGTGGCAGTGTCATGCATTGAGATAGACAAGGGGTGGGGGCAAATCACAAGAAAATCTTTGGGCATGTTGATTTAGGGTGCTTGTGAGAAACTCAGGTGACACTGCGAGGGTTGTTGTGTGCATGGGACTAACACTCTGAAGAAGGCCTGAGTGGAATTGTTGGGGTACCATTAATGGAATTAAAAGCAACAATGGGAGATAAGACATGAGACTGCCCAGGAGAGAGGAGGGTGGTATAAAATTAGAGGAAGACCCAGGACTGAGTCCTGAGACATATTTTTTATTTTACCTTTTTACTTTGACATAACTTCCGACTTACATAAAAGTGGCAGGACTATTAAAATATTCCCCACATACTCTTCACCTAGACTTCCCAAATATTAACATTTTACCTCATTTTAAATTATTTTCTCTCTCTCTATATATATATACGTATTTTTCCTGAACCATTTGAGAGCAAGTTGCAGACATAATGCTCCTTTATCACTAGATACATGTATATATTTCCTGAGAACAAGGACCTTTTCTTTCATAACCAGACTGCAATGATCAAAATCAGGAAATCAACATTGGTGTAATACTTTGAACTAAGCCCTGACCCCCCACTCCGGCTATGTCAATTTCCTAACACTATCCTTTATAGCAAAAGAAAATCCTGGCTTCCACTCTGCATTTCCTTATCTTATCTTTTCAGTTTCTATTAATCTGGCACGGTTCTTTAGTGTTTCTTTGTCTCTCGTGATGTTGCGTTTTTGGCAAGTACAGGCCAGTTATTTTGTAAAGTGAATGTTGGTTTGAGTTTGTCTGGTTTCCTCATGATTAGATTCAGATTTTGCATCTCTGCAGGAACGCCCTGGAAACGATGCTGTGTCCCTCTATGAGGAGGTGCATGTCGTTCATGTGTGCCATTGTTGGGATTTTAGCTTGTATCAGTTGGTTGAGGTGGTGCCTGCCAGGCTTCTCCCCTGTAAAGCTGCTGTTTTTCCTGTTGCAATGAGCAAGCATAGGCCGACATCGGAGAGGTCAGGTTGAGGAAGAAGAGCCAGGAAGAAAGCCTATGAGGGGGCAGCCACAGAAACAGGAGAAAAACCAGGAGAACCTCTTGGAACCAGGAAGAGGCGCTGTGAGGAGGGAGTGGCTGGGTAGGCATCTTGGGCCAGTGCTATGGAGCGGCCAGCACGGAAGAGGAAGAAAGTGTCCTCTGGGTGCAGCGGCTGTGCAGTGTGGGCGGGGTAGTGGACCTGAAGCTGACTTGGGCAAGTCAGGCACAACAGGGAGGCGAGAATGGGGACAACGTGGGAAAATGTCTCTCTCTCTCTCTCTCTCTTTTTTTTGAGACAGAGCCTCAAGCTATCACCTTGGATAGAGTGCTGTGACATCACAGCTCACAGCAACCTCCAATTCCTGGGCTTAAGCGAGTGAGTCTCTTGCCTCCACCTCCCAAGTGGCTGGGACTACAGGCGCTCGCCACAACACCCAGCCATTTTTTTTGGTTGCAGCCGTCATCATTGTTGTTTGGCGGGCCCAGGCTGGATTCGAACCCGCCAGCTCAGGTATACGTGGCTGGCGCCTTAGCCCGCTGAGCCACAGGTGCCGAGCCACTCTCTCTCTCTTTTTAAAAAAAATTATTTTTTAGGAGACAGAGTCTCACTTTGTTACCCTCCGTAGAGTGCTGTAGCATCTCAGCTCATGGCAACCTCAAACTCTTGGGCTCAAGTGGTTCTCTTGCCTCAGCCTCCCAAGTAGCTGGGACTATAGGCCCTGCCATAATGCCTGGCTATTTTTTAGAGATGAGGTCTCTCTCTGGTTTAGGCTGGCCTTGAACCTGTGAGCTAATCCACCCTCCTTGGCCTCCCAGAGTGCTAGGATTATAGGCACAAGCCACTGTGCTCAGCTTCTTTTTTTTTGGAGACAGTCTCACACTGTCCCCCAGGCTAGAGTGCTGGGGCTTCAGCCTAGTTCATAGCAACCTCAAACTCCTGGGTTCAAGGGCTCCTCCTGCCTCAGCCTCCCGAGTAGCCGAAACTATAGGCTGGAACTATAGCCATGCCTGGCTAATTTTTCTATTTTTAGTAAAGATGTGGTCTAGCTCCTTTTTGCTCAAGCTGGTCTTGAGCTCCTAAGCTCAAGTGATCCTCCCACCTTGGCCTCCCAGAGTGCTAGGTTTACAGGCATGAGCCACTTCGTCTGCTGGGAAAATGTCTGTTTGGGAAGTCTGCATGTGGACCAGGCAGAGAGGTGATAAGAAACATGTGGGGATAGGGAGACAGTTTTTAGCACTTGGAGGGGACAGTGAGGCTATGTGGACAAGGCAGATCAGGTTGACTCAGGGCTGGAATTTACTAGGAAAGAGGCTGGACAAGGAGGACCGTGAGGGCAGGAGGGGCCTGAAGGATGAGGAGGAAGTGCAGGGTCAGTGATGGGGTCTCCATGATGGGAGGCAGGGCTGGCATTCAGGGATGGCAGTGGGGAGACAGATGGTAAGTGCCATAGGAGGTGGTGGGAAGCTGAGGGTCACTGTGGGGCACCGTGGCTGACAGGGAGTAGAGTGGAGGTGTTTGTACATGAGGGGGCTGGCACTCCACATTGGTCCAAATGCGCCATTCCTGCCAGTTTTGATGGGAGCCCAGGGGAGTGGTGGGTGGGCCCTGGGGAGACCCAAGTCACCAGGATAATGGCAGGAGTTGGAGGACAGGTGGAGGCAGCCATGAGCCAAGATCACCTGGTATGCAACTGAGGGATAAATGGCAGCTGGGGAGCTGAGGGGGCATGGCTAGGTGCTGGGACCCTAGAGGAGTGGTGCATTTGACAGGGAGGGATCACTGAGTCCCAAGGAAGCCCGTGACCCACACTAGGGAGTGCTCTGAGGCATGAGGGTGACTGATGGAATGGTCAGTTTTGGGGATGCCCAGGGCCAGGGGTGAGTTAGGTCTCCATCAAAACTGGCAGGAAGGGAGCATTTGGACCATTGTGGAGTGGCTTGTGACCTGTTTGGGCATGGGGATGGCTCAGTTTCCCCAAGAGCTGAGCACAAGAGAAGTGCAGGGAGCTCCCCAGACCAGGAAGTTGGAGGTCCCAGCCTCAGATCTTGCCCCTATCAACATTGGGGACCACCAGGGCTCATAACTTCTTATGGAAAAAGCTGATGAGGATGGGGAGAATCGGGCTGAGGCTATAGCACTGCCAGTGGCCTGAGGCCAACTGAAGCTGGGGCGACCCCAGCCTTGCCCAGTCCTCTCTTCTCCAGAAACTAGAGGCTTGATTGCCCCATGGGCATATGGGGGCCCAGGGAGGGGTCCACTATCACTGGGGTGGGGCCTTGCCCTCTGTTCTGAGCCTTCTAGTCCCTATGGACTCTGGAGCGCCCAGCATGCCTGGTCTGTCGCTCTGAGTCCCCGTTGTGCCTGCTTGTTGGAACAAGTTCAGAGCATGGTTTGGTTTCCATTAAATCAGAGACTTTGATCCACAGAGAGCCGGGGATTTTGTGTTCTGGTTCCATCTCTGTATTCATGTAATAGGAGACTTTGAATAAGTCGTTGATCCTTCTTGGACCTCAGTTTCCTTATGTGTCTACCATGGTGGTGACAGACACCCTCTCTAAAGCCATATAGTTCTTAATATGGATACCTCTTACTTGGTTCCAATCAAATCTCCAGTCTGAGTTATGATCTGGTGGGTGTGACAGGTCCAGGGCCCCAAACCTCCTTGAATCTTAGGAACGAAGTGGTCTGCAGCATTTCCTCAGCCCTGGGGCTAGTCCAGTCTTAGAGGGGCTGGATATCTTCTCTGCCCCTCAACATTTCCTCCCACACTTCCCCCACTTGAGGGAGTGCTCTTGGCCACAGGCATAAGAAATGGCCCCTTATGGCCTCAGCATCGTTCTTTTGTCCTCTTTCCTTTGCCTCCATTTCCTTTCTGAAATGCCACCAGCAGCCAAGAATCCTTGAGCCAGACATGGGTCTCTAAAGGTAGATCCATGTGTCTTGGACCAGGTGCAGAGGATAACGTCTATAATCCCAGCACTTAGAGAGGCTGAGGTGGGAGGATCACTTAAGGCCAGGAGTTCAAGACCAGCTTGAGCATGAGTGAGACCCAGTCTCTACAAAAAAAAAATAGAAAAAATCAGCTAGGTGTGGTGGCATGTGCCTATAGTCCCAGTTACTGGGAAGGTTGAGGCAGGAGGTTTCCTCCAGACCAGGAGTTCGCGGTTGCAGTGAGCTATGATGATGACACTGTACTCTAGCCCAGGTGACAGAGCAAGAACCTGTTCAGAAAAAAAAAAAAAAGATACTGATACCAAACCCTGGAACTGAAGTCTGGGAAGGAACTATTAGACAGTCACACCTTAGTGTGAAGTAGTTAACTTGATCCTTTGCCAAGGGAAAATCAGACTTTGATAGGAGGGGGGGCAGAGGGCGTGTCCAGAGCCTGGGAGATAGGTAGGAGGTTGAGGGGGGTAGAGGCCCTGGATCAGGGGGCTGCAGAAATTCTTCACCCATGACACACTCACCCTTTCCTTTCTCCGTCTTGGGGCACCCACCGAAGTGAAGAGCTGTCTGGATTATAATGCCGCCTTCCCCTTTCCCTTCCTTGACCCAGGTACTAGGGACAGGTTATTTAGCCTGGTTGGTGGTGGGGGACTCTGAGTTCTCAGAGTTTCACGACTAAGCTCACAGCATAGAATTTCTGCGGGACAGTTCAGGCGCCACGGCAACCAGGGGAAATAAACAGAATTTTACAGTCCAAGTTTTGCTCTGATGTCATCTCCAGCTCCAACCTGCTGGGCCCTGCAGCTGGCTGCACACCAGACAGCCTCAAGCTCCTCATGTAGGAGAACTTTTTCCTTCCCAGCCCCACACAGAGCCTGGAGCAGAGCAGAGAGGGTAGACAGAGCGGTTTCAGACTGCTTGGATTCTGCCGTAGCTTCTAGCCCCAGCCATGAAACTGCGCAAAGTGGCCAACAAGTCTGTGTTCTATGGGCAGCACCCAGAGAAGAGGGAGCCGTTACCCTTATGGCAGGAGATCAAGCAGACCCCTGCTGTCATGGCCATGATCCAAGGTGAGAGCAGGCCCGCTCCCTCTCACTGCAGGACTGCTGAAGGTGTCCCAACCTTCTGAGCTGCCTCCTGTGAAGCCCCTGCAGATTTCCTCAAAGCCTTACCTACACCTCTAAGCTAAGCTCACAGGCACTATTAGCTGTTGGGATTGTTTAAGGGGGTGGGGAAGGATGGGAGCATGGGTCATGCAGCTAATGTCAGTAAGACCAGGAGCCTTTAGCTGTCTTTACTTCCCCTTCACTCTTACCGTCAAGGGAGAACAGAAAAACTAATTCTTACTATGTTGCTTTTTTGTTGTTGTTGTTAGATTTATTTATTTATTTAATTTTTAGAGGCAGAGTCTCACTTTGTCGCCCTTGGTAGAGTGCCATGGTGTCACAGCTCACAGCAACCTCCAGCTCTTGGGCTTAGGCGATTCTCTGCCTCAGTCTCTCGAGTAGCTGGGACTACAGGCACCCGCCACAACACCTGGCTATTTTTTTTTTTTTTTTTTTTTGAGAGAGATCTTCAAGCTGTTGCCCTGGGTAGAGTGCTGTGGCATCACAGCCCACAGCAACCTCCAATTTCTGGGCTCAAACGAGTCTCCTGCCTCCGCCTCCCAAGTAGTTGGGACTACAGGCGCCCGCCACAGTGCCTGGCCATTGTTTGGTTGCAGCCGTCATTGTTGTTTGGCGGGCCCAGGCTGGGTTCGAACCCACCAGCTCAGGTGTATGTGGCTGGTGCCTTAGCCCGTTGAGCCACAGGCGCTGAGCCACCTGGCTATTTTTTTATTGCAGTTTGGCTGGGGCCGACTTTGTACCCGCCACCCTCAGTATGTGGGGCTGGCGCCCTACTCACTGAGCCACAGGTGCTGCCCGTTACTATGTTGTTAATGACTGATTATTGCCCTAAGTGGGAGGTGGTGTATGTAGTGCAGTGATTAAGTGCTTAAGTTCTGTTGGCTGATTATCAGAATTTTTACATTATCACATTGTGTGACTTTGGGCAGATAGATATTTCTAAGCCTCGATATTCTCATCTGTAAGGTGGTAATAACAAAAGTATCTACCTTACAAGGCAGTGAGAAGGCTTAACCAAAATAATTCGTATCAGATGCTTAGCATAGTACTTGGGACAAAGTTCTTAATTAGTCGTAACTATTACCTTTCTTATTATGCACTGTCTGTTCAAGGGAAACTGCATTTTATCTGGGAACACTGCCTTCCTCCGAAGGAAGCAACTCGGTGGGAGGTGGGCTTTGTGCTGTGTAGGAGCAGGACCCCAATAGGAGCACTGTATTTGGGGATTTCTGTGCCTCTGACCTAGTGGGCCCAGGCTGCAGACTACCCCGTCCATCCTTCCAGGTCCAGGGCCTGCCAAGTACCTCCGGCCATCTTGCACGGGCTATGTAGATCACGACATCTCCATGTTCCAGGAGCCGGCTTACAGCCTCCACACCCAGCACTCGGAGAAGCGTGAGCGCACCCCCAGCCCCTTGGAGGCAGGGTCATGGTGGAGGTGTGGGGCAGTGAGAGGCCACAGGCCACTGGGAACTGAGGTCTGAGCTGAGTGGGACACTCAAGTGGCCTCCTGGGTCCTGAGGAAGCCAGCAGGGATGCTCAAATGACCCCATCCCCTCTGAAGGCAACGCTGTAGGCCTCTCCCAGCCAGATTACCCGAGGGAGCTGTGAGGGGATGCTGATCCCGTTCAGAGGGTGGAGCAGGGGCTCCTTTTTGTCTGGCCATTGGCCGTGGCCCTTCAGATCTGGCTGTCACGGTTCTGCTGGGGTCACCTGCCACAGTGGCTGGGCAGGAGCCACTGAGGGCAGCAATGGGGAGGTGTTGGGGGCGGTGGCCCCCAGCGCTTCCCAGATGGCCTAGAACTTCCAGAAGATGGGAGCAGGGGGTCACAGAAGACCTGGGGCTGCTGGCTAAGGGCAACAAGAGGAGGGGCTGAGCAGGGAATGGTGGTGTGTACCTGGTAGTCTGAGATCTAGGGTGCCTTCCAGGCCTCTGCCTCCGGGGCACACACCTTCCTCACAGGGAAGCCTCTGGCCTGGGCTGGGCCCTCTGAAAACTGACAGTTGCTGTGCTGCTGCTAATTCATCTGTTCCTCCAAATAAGTTCTCAAAAATGGCAGGTCATGTGTTAAAAGTCCCATTTTACAGATGAGAAAATGGGTCCCCAAACACCCCAAAGCCAAAGGAATCTGAAGGGAACCCTTGTCCTTCTCGGGGGAGGGAGATGCTGCATGGAGGCCAGATGCTACATGCTGACCAAGCCCTTTCCTGGCTGCCTTGCAGGAATCACAGATGTATACAGCCCTGGGCCTTGCTACCTCTTGGATCCTAAAATAACTCGATTTGGAATGTCCAGCTGCCCACAGGTCCCCAATGAAGGGCGCATTGTCAGCCTGCGTAAGATGGGCCTGAAGAGGGAAGTGGGGGGCTGGGAGGTTGGGGATGAGGGTCTTGAGCAAGCAAGGGCAGGGGGTCATGACTCCCTTTCCCAGGTGTATCTGGGGATGCTGGCATCTTCCCACAATGTCACATCAAGACAGCCATGTCATGGTGTCAACACCAGCATGTCTTGAAGCCAATGTTATGACATGCATGCGTGTCACAGGGTGACGTTTTGATGTCACAGGGCTCATGTCGATCAGTGCAATATTGTCATGCTAATGAGCTCACAGACTGTAGTGATCTCAGGATGCTTCCATGATGCTGTCAGAGGGACAATGTCAGGGTGCTGACAGCCCGAGGGTGAAGTTCTGATAACACTTGTGTATCATAACACATTGTGATGACAGTGTAATCATCCCGATGTCAGGATGGCCTCAGTGACCATCTTGCTATCCCTCTCTCTCCTTAAGGTAGGAGTTGTGATGTCCCTGCCTGCTGCTAAGGTCATATCAGGCAGGACCCATCGGTTGGCTACCAGGGGGTGTGGCTTGGCCCCTTTCCTGAGACCTCTCTTCTTCTGTCTCTCCCTTTGCTCACTTTCAGGCCTGAGCCCCACCCTGGCCCCCTGCCACTACTGCTTTGAAAAGATCGCCCCACCTGCAGAACGCAAGGTTCCCCAGTATACTTTTGGCTATCGATGTCCATACAGAGTGATGGACCCCAATCCAGCCCCCAACCGGTACCAGCTTCCACTCACGCTGGGGCCCAATACCCCAGCCAACCGAGCTGCCCCCTGCTATAGTCTGGCCTCCACGGATAAGAATTGGTTCTACAAGGAGGATGTGGCAGGAGGCCCTGGACCTGCTATGCACGCCCGACCGGAGCCATCTGTCTACCAGAACCGCAGCCCCATCTACAGCATGGCCAAGCGCTTCGCCTACCCGAGGGACCACACCCTTCGGCCTGGCCCCGGCTCCCACGAGGTCCAGCAGGTCACGGTGCACAAGCCCCGCTTGCCGGCTTTCACCATGGGTATTAAGCACTCACCCCACCTGTGCCCAATGGTCCTTGAGATTCATGACTGAGGCCCTTCCTGGTGCACTAACCATTCCTCCCTCCCCTGGAAATTATTTTTCTGTATCGAATTGAGCAGTTTGTCCAAGATTTCAAGTAGCAGAGCTAGTGCCTGCTGAGTGTCCAGCACAAGGAAGGCATTAGATAAATATTTTCATTTATTCATTCCTTTGTTTTGCAAACACTCACAGCTGTTTCCTGTGGGCCCTGCTCTGGGTGAGGGGCTGGGGTGACTGGGAAAAATTGCACAGGTCTCTGCCCTGGAGGAGTTCCGTTCTGGTGCACCAGGGAGGGAGCTGTGTGTCCTCTAAGGAGCCTTTTGGACAGAGACCCTGGAGAGCTGAGTTCCAGTCCTCATTCTGTCACCAATATGCTGTGTGGCCTGTGAAACTCTTGTCTTGTCTGGGTCTCGGGATTGCACTTTAGATAGCTTAGGGGGATAGGTCTAGAGGCAGTCCCAGTTCCCCCAGTTCCTGTTCTCTGGGGCTAGTATCCCAGAGAGGAGCAGGGCAAGTGGGGGTGCAGGCAGAAGAGGGAAGGGCCAATGTGGTTCAGATGAGGGGGGGAACAAAAGAGGAGGGCAAAGGTGAGAACAAAAGCATGCAGGTGGGACCAAGGGCACAGGGAAGGGGAGCTGGGGTGCAAGGGGCAGGGCTGGTACCCTGGACCAGATCCTGGGCAGTTGAGAGGGGCCTCAGGCTTTATCCTGAGGGTGTTAGGGCTAGAAGATTCTTTGGGCAGTGAGAGAAGCTTGGACCAGGTGGGTGCCGGCTTGAGGCTGCGATCAGCCTGGCAGGCTGTTGGGGTGGGGGTCTGCCTGTAGTATACTGTCTTTGGATAGTCCTTTGTTACATTCCCAGCCTCAACAGCTCAGCCTGGCTACGCCTGTTAAAGGAAGAGCCATAAACTGGCCAGCAGGGGGCAGTGTTGGCTCGATTTTCAAGTCCAAGACCATCCCTCTCGCCCTGGCTGCTGCCCTCTGGGGTTTCTCTGCTTTTGGTCTTTGGGGAGGTTGAGGTCTTTGAGAATGTATTTATCCTTTCTTTTTTCTTTTTTTTGAGACAGAGCCTCAAGCTGTCACCCTGGATAGAGTGCCGTGGCATCACAGCTCACAGCAACCTCCAATTCCTGGGCTCAAGTGAGTCTCCTGCCTCCACCTCCCAAGTAGCTGAGACTACAGGCGCCCGCCAC
>CAUYRH010052131.1:0-18475 GCA_963574655.1 Perodicticus potto | reverse complement strand
AACATGAAGAGACAATTTATTTTTTATTTTTTATTTTTAATTATTTTTTATTGAGTCATAACTGTGTACAATAATTCAGGCTTGGAGTACAGTGTGTGGGCTTCCCATACAATCGGAGATATTTTTATCAACCTGATTAATGTAACATTAATGATATTTTCTCATTTACTATGTGAAAACAATTTTGATCCGTATTTAGAAGATTTCTCATCTTTTCCAGCCAAACTGTGCTCAGTATAAATTACCAGGATGTCCTCGGGACTTTAACCCTGTGTGTGGCAGCGACATGTCCACTTACCCCAACGAATGTACTCTGTGCATGAAGATCAGGTAAAGACGATTTTATAGCCGCACACTAGCCAAGTTTAGTTTTCTTGAATTACGATAGCTTAGAAGGTAATGACTCCTCAGATGTAAGAATTAAATGCGGCTCGGCGCCTGTGGCTCAACGGGCTAAGGTGCCAGCCACGAACACCTGAGCTGGCGGGTTCGAATCCAGCCCGGGACCCGCCAAACAACAATGCTGGCTGCAACCAAAAAATGGCCGGGTGCTGTGGCGGGCACCTGTAGTCCCAGCTACTTGGGAGGCGGAGGCAGGAGACTCGCTTGAGCCCAGGAATTGGAGGTTGCTGTGAGCTGTGATGCCACGGCACTCTATCCAGGGTGACAGCTTGAGGCTCTGTCTCAAAAAAGAATTAAATGTGACGTAAGGCTCAGCAGCTACAGCGCGATGGTTACAGTGCCAGCCACATATACCGAGGCTGGCAGGTTCGAACCCGGCTGGGCCAGCTAAACAACAATGACAACTGCAACAAAAAATAGCCAGGTATTGTGGCGGGCGCCTGTAGTCCCAGCTACTTGAGAGGCGGAGGCAAGAGAATCGCTTGGGCCCACGAGTTTCAGGTTGCTGTGAGCTGTGACGCCAGGACACTCTACCCAGGGTGACATAGTGAGACTCTGTCTCAAAAAAATAAAATAAAATAAATGTGACATAAGTAATACTCAGTTTTGAGACTGACGTTTTAACAATGATTTTTTTTTTTTTTGGCAGTCTTTGTCCAGGGCTGGGTTTGACCCCTCCACATCTGGTATGTGGGGCCGGCACCCTATTCCTTTGAGCCACAGGTGCCACCCTGAGACTTGACATTTTAAAGAGCTGTATCCTCAGCTCGGCGCCTGTGGCTCAACGGGCTAAGGCGCCAGCCACGTATACCTGAGCTGGCGGGTTCGAATCCAGCTCGGACCCGCCAAACAATAATGATGGCTGCAACCAAAAATGGCCGGGCGTTGTGGCGGGCGCCTGTAGTCCCAGCTACTTGGGAGGCGGAGGCAGGAGACTCACTTGAACCCAGGAATTGGAGGTTGCTGTGAGCTGTGATACCACAGCACTCTACCCAGGGTGACAACTCGAGGCTCTGTCTCAAAAAAAAAAAAAAATAAGTGAGTTACACTTGATGCTTTTCATGGGATACATCCAAGCAGGTGACGGTGACACTTCTCCCAGGTGTGCGGCTTTGCATAGCAGGCGTATCAACCTGGATCTTCTCGAAGTAATTCTTTGGGGAAGGGGTTAGAGTCCTGTACCTAGGGTTAGAGAAGAAATGGCAGAGTGGAGACTTTCACTGCAGAAGGCATCTAGGGCAGTGGTTCTCAACCTTCCTAATGCCGCGGCCCTTTAATACAGTTCCTGTGGGTCGCAATCCACAGGTTGAGAACTGCTGATCTAGAGGGTGTGTATATGTGTGTGTGTGTGTGTGTGTGTGTGTGTGTGTGTATATACATATATATATATATATATATAGAGAGAGAGAGAGAGAGAGAGAGTTGTTGTTGTTATTGCAGTTTTTGGCCAGGGCCGGGTTCGAACCCACCACCCTCGGTATATGGGGCTGGTGCCCTACTCCCTGAGCCACAGATGCTGCCCCTGATCTAGTGTATAATGACATGGTCTTTTTTTTTTTTTTTTATTAAATCATAGCTGTGTACATTAATGGAATCATGGGGTACAGTGTGCTGGTTTTATATACAATCTGAAATATTTTCATCAAACTGTTTAACATACCCTTCATGGGATTTTCTTGGTAATTGTGTAAAGACCTTTATATTCTGCATTCAGTAAGTTTCATCTGTACCCTTGTAAGATGCACCGTAGATGTGGTCCCACCAATTACCCTCCCTCCACCCATCCTCCCCCTTCCCTCCCCCCTTGCCCCTTTCCCCATACTCTTGTGCTATAATTGGGTTATAGCCTTCATATGAAAGCCATAAATCAGTTTCATAGTAGGGCTGAGTACATTGGATACTTTTTCTTCCATTCTTGAGATACTTTGCTAAGGAGAATATGTTCCAGCTCCATCCATGTAAACATGAAAGAGGAAAAGTCTCCATCTTTCTTTTTTTTGAGACAGAGCCTCAAGCTGTCTCCCTGGATAGAGTGCTGTGGCATCACAGCTCACAGCAACCTCCAATTCCTGGGCTCAAGCGAGTCTCCTGCCTCCGTCTCCCAAGTAGCAGGGACTACAGGCACCCGCCACAACGCCTGGCTATTTTTTGGTTGTAGCCATTGCTATTTGGCGGGTCCGGGCTGGATTCGACCCCGCCAGCTTAGGTATACATGGCTGGCGCCTTAACCGGTTGAGCCACAGGCGCCGAGCCGTCTCCATCTTTCTTTAAGGCTGCATAATATTCCATGGTGTACATGATCACAATTTATTAATCCATTCGTGGGTCGATGCGCACTTGGACTTCTTCCATGATGTAGCAATTATGAATTAGGCTGCAATAAACACTCTGGTGCAAATATCTTTGTTATAATGTGATTTTTGGTCTTCTGGATATATACCTAGTAGAGGAGTTGTAGGATCGAATGGCAGGTCTATTTTTAGATCTCTAAGTATTCTCCAAACATCCTTTCAAAAGGAGCATATTAGTTTGCATTATGACATGGTCTTTTTAACACTGGTAGTTTCATATTGTAGGTCGTGATTGTGTTTGGCTTTTCATTTTGCAGGGAAGACGGCCATGATATTAAAATCATCCGGAATGAACCCTGCTGACGGAGCATTTGCAGAAGGGACTATGACGAGACCACCTTCCTCGGCATGCTAGATACATTTCACTTTCCCCTTTTCTCGTTTCCTATGCTTCTTTGCATGAGATTTTTCAACTCACATTTTCTGAGAGGAGATGTCGCAGAAAGCCATATGTAGTGATGAATGATTTAAAAAAAAAAACAAAAACAGAATGCTTGTTTCTTGGCTTTTTTGTCCTTTGAGTTAAACTTATTGCTTATAACTTGTGCACCACTTTCTTTAGTTGGAATAAAATCAGCATTAAATTCAGTTACTACTGTTCTCTGTTGAAAGTGCCACTCTCACTGCAGGGGAGGCAAAATTTTACTTTTTTTTTTTTTAATTCTCTTTGAGACAGAGTCTCACTCTGTCACTCTAGATAGAGTATGGTGGCATCACAGCTCACAGCAGCCTCAAACTCTTGGGTTTGACTAATCCTATTGCCTCACCTTCTTGAATGGCTGGGACTACAGGCACCCAGTGGGACACGCAGCTATTTTTCTATTTTTAGTAGAGGTTGTGGGTTGGGGGAGAAAGGAAATCTCGCTCTTGCTTAGGCTGGTCTTGAACTCCTGAGCTCACAATTCACCCTCCTTGGCCTCCCAGAGTGCTGGGATTATAGGTGTGAGCCACTGCCCTTGGCCACCTCCACTGTTTTAAGGTTTTTCAGCTGGTCTTGAGAATTAAATGGATGTAAGAGCAACAGGGGAAAAGCATATTGGATTCATTGAATACAGATTTTGTGGCATGCAAGCTTTCGTAAAGAAATGAAGACCCAGCTTGGCGCCTGTGGCTCAGGCGGCTAAGGCGCCAGCCACATACATCCGAGCTGGTGGGTTCGAACCCAGCCCGGGCCCACCAAACAACAATGACTGCTGCAACCAAAAAATAGCCGGGCGTTGTGGCGGGCCCCTGTAGTCCCAGCTTAGGTGGGACTTAGGAGGCAGAGGCAGGAGAATCGCTTGAGCCCAGGAGTTGGAGGTTGCTATGAGCTGTGATGCCACAGCACTCTACCCAGGGTGACAGCTTGAGGCTCTGTCTCAAAAAAAGGAAGAAATGAAACCCAAAGCACTTGTATACTGAATTAGATAAAGTAGCAAATTATGAAAATATGATGAGGCACAGGGGCTTGGGCTAGTGGGGTTAATTGGGTGGGGGCTGTTAGGCCATAAGGATTGGTCTAACAAGGATTCTTCGTGTAGGTCTCTCTTGGCCTCAACTTTTTGTCCTCGATGGTAAGGATGCTTTCCTTCTGGTATAGGGAGGAGATCTTTCACTTGGGAATTTCATCTCTTCTTTAAGAAACAGAGTGATCTTCTTGCACCTGCTGTTTCTCAAGTACCTTTATTTATTTGGAGACAGAGCCTTACTCTGTTGCCCTGGCTAGAGTGCCATGGCATCAGCCTACCTCACAGCAACCCCAGACTCTTGGGTTCAATAGATCCTCCTGCCTCAGTGACCTGAGTAGCTGGGACTACAGGCGCCCATCACAATGCCTGGCTAGTTTTTCTGTTTTTAGCAGAGATGAGATCTTGCTCTTGCTCAGGCTGGTCTTGAACTCCTGAGCTCAAGGGAACCTCCTGCCTTGGCCTCTCGGAGTGGTACGATTACAAGTGTAAGCCACCGAGCCTGGTCTGTAAAGGGTCTTTAACTCAAAACTCAAAATAGTCAGTATGCCAGGAATGCATGTGCCAACGTGGAACCTTCACCCCCAGTAAAGTGCCGTGGCATCACAGCTCACAGCAATCTCAAACTCTTGGCCTTAAGTGATTCTCTTGCCTCAACCTCCCAAGTAGCTGGGACTACAGGCGCCCACCACAACGCCTGGCTATTTTTTTGTTATTGTTTAGCTGGCCCGGGCCAGGTTCGAACCTGCCAGCCTTGGAGCATGTCGCCGGTGCCCTAACCACTGAGCCACAGGTGCCGAGCCCAGCGTGGAACATTCTTAATAGCTTCACTCAGCAGTCTCACGTGGCTCATTCCCTCTCAAGCACAGATGATTGATTTTGGTAGGTAAGATGTGGAGTCACTATTGACAGGGCAGACTGGCGCCTGTAGCTCAAGCGGCTAAGGCACCAGCCACATACACCTGAGGTGGCGGGTTCGAGTCCGGCCCAGGCCTGCCAAACAACAATGACAGCTGCAATTAACAGGGCAGTATTTACCTTAATTTTTCCTTCCCATGTTCTTGGGCAATTAACTTACATGTTGTTAGGACACTTAGTCCTATACTATAACGTCCTCGCATGTCTGATGAGTTGCCCTCTGCCTAACAAACATGCCTGGATATATTTTAAATCCAGCAGCAGCATTTATTGGCATAAAGCTTTCACGCAGGGAACGGCTGCGTGGAAAAGACAACAGCCCTGGATGAGGGTTTCGGGGTCGGTTCAAGGATAAGGGAGTAGGTGGTGGGCTGGGGAGCTGGCGGGGTGATGGAATGAACTGTACCTTTCCTGTATTGGCCAAGGTGATGTTCTCAGGGCGCAGCGGGATGTTGGCTGGAGCCACGCTGGGCGGGAGGCTTCAGGTGCAGATTTCCACTGTAGATGACTGAGCGCTGGAAAATGTTCTCAGAAGAAACAGCAGGAAAGCACGTTTGTCAGGCGCCGGGGCAATTCATCAGACACACTAGGGCGTGACAGCACAGGGCTAATTGTCCTAGCATGTGTGGCTGGGCCCGTGTTCTGTACATGATGTTAGCCCAAACTGGTAAAGGCAAAGAATCATTTAGTATTTTCTTTTTATTTTGGAGACAGCATCTTACTCTATCATCACGGCTAGAGTGCGGTGGCGTAAACATGGCTCACTGTAACCTTGAACTCCTGGACTCAAGCAGGCCTCCCACCTCAGCCTCTCAAGTGCTGGGATGACAGGTGACAGCCACGGTGCACCTGGTCCAAAATCTCCCTTCAATACAGTTTTCCTTCTGGGTTAATGAAGGAATTTGGCTTTTCCCTCCTTTTAGAGCAATTGTTCTCAATCCGGGGTGATTTTCCCCCAAGAAAACATCTAACAATATGTCTGGATGCTTTTTTGTTGTTGTTGAGACACAGTCCCACCCTCTGCCCTGAGCAGAGTGCAATAGCATCATAGCTCACTGCAACCTCAGTCTCAGGCTGTGGGCATCCCGCTGCCTCAGCCTCCGGAAGCCGCTGGGATTACAGGCACTCACTGAGGCGCCTGGCTGGGTTTTTCCATTTTTTTCATGAGTCAGGGTCTCACTTTTGCTCAGGCGATTCTCGAACTCCTGAGCTCAACCAATTCTCCCTCCTCGGCCTCCCACAGTGCTGGGATTCCAGGCGTGAGCCACTGTGCTGGGCTTTATGCATTTTTGCTGTCATAGCTGAGGTGTGGGTGCTACCAAAGGACACTTCTAAACATACTACTTTGCACAGCACAGCCCCCAACAGAGAAGAATTTTCCAGTCCAAAACGTCGGTAGGAGGCCAGGCGAGGTGGCTCATGCCTATAATCCTAGCACTTGAGGAGGCCAAGGCAGGTGGATTGCCTGAGTTCACAGGTTCGAGACCACCGTGAACCAGACCAAGACCTCGTCTCTAAAAACAGCTGGGTGTTGTAGCAGGTGCTTGTAGTCCCAGCTACTTGGGAGGCTGAGGCAAGAGGATCAATTGAACCCAAGAGTTTGAGGTTGCTGTGAGTTATGATGCCATTGCACTCTACCCAGGGTAACACAGTGACACTATTTCTAAAAAAAAAAAAAAAAAAAAGTCCGTAGGCTGAGGTTGAGATATCCTGTCTTAGAGTTTGATATGGCATAAGGAATAAACGTTTTGTAACAGTATTAAAAGTTACCAGGAATTAATTTAGAATGATAATACTCTCCTGAGTCCTGGGTTTAAGTACCTTCCAGCACCAGGAAACGGTGAGATGCGAGGTGAGAGGTGCCTGGGAGAACTTGGCCTTTTGTGGTCCCCTGATCTGGGCTCCTTCTGATTCCAACTCTTGCGCCTCAGTTTTCTCATCTGAAAATGGAGATAAGGATGAGCTCGCCACAATGTGAGGAACCTGCTTGGCACGCAGAAACCACTGAAATAGTGGCTGCTGTTATTTCAAGCATTCCTCCTGGAGAGCAGGAAACAGGCTTGTTTTTCTTTAATAGAAGATTTTTTTTTTTTTTTTTGAGACAGGGCCTCAAGCTGTCACCCTGGATAGAGTGCTGTGGCATCACAGCTCACAGCAACCTCCAATTCCTGGGCTCAAGCGAGTCTCCTGCCTCCGCCTCCCAAGTAGCTGGGACTGCAGGCACCTGCCACAACGCCTGGCCATTTCTTGGTTGAAGCCGTCACTATTGTTTGGCGGACCCAGGCTGGATTCAAATCCGCCAGCTCAGGTGTACGTGGCTGGCGCCTTAGCCTGTTGAGCCATAGACGCTGAGCCATATTTTATTTTATTATATTTATTTATTTATTTATGAGACAGAGCCTCAAGCTGTCGCCCTGGATAGAGTGCTGTGGCATCACAGCTCACAGCAACTTCCACCTCCTGGGCTTAAGCAATTCTCTTGCCTCAGCCTCCCAAGTAGCTGGGACTACAGGCGCCCGCCACAACACCTAATTATTTTTTTGAAACAGTCTCAAGCTGTCACCCTTGGTAGAGTGCTGAGGCGTCATAGCTCACAGCAACCTCAAACTATTGAGCTTAAGCTATTTTCTTGCCTCAGTCTCCCAAGTAGCTGGGACTACAGGCACCTGCCACATGCCCGGCTATTTTGTTGTTGTTCCTGTTGCAGTTGCTATTGCTGTTTTAGTTGGCCCGGGCTGGGTTTGAACCTGCCAGCCTCGGTGTATGTGGCCTGTGGCCGGTGCCCTACCCACTGAGCTATGGGGAGCATCCCTGATATTTTATATTGTTTAAGAGGAAAAGACAACTCTGTTTTGTAGTGCTCTAGCATATTCAAAACTTGATTTTCTGGGCGGCGCCTGTGGCTCAAAGGAGTAGGTCGCTGGCCCCATATGCTGGAGATGGCAGAAAAAATGTTGATTTTCTTATTATGTAGCGGATTATATTTACATCACTTTTATGAGAAAACTAGATTTTATATTTCTTTTTTTTTTTTTTTTTGCAGTTTTTGGCCGGGGCTGGGTTTGAACCTCCCACCTCTGGTATATGGGGCTGGTGCCCTACTCCTTGAGCTACAGGCACTGCCAGAGTTCATATTTCTTGTGGCATTTTCTGTCCTCAAGTAAAATTAGACTTCCTTATGTATAAAGAAAACTTATTGGAGGAAATACATAAAAATAGTAACAAAATTAATTGTACTCAAATTTTCTTCAAAGAGTATACAGTATTTTGCTCATTATAATAAAATATGTCTTTTAAAAAATCAGAGTGGGGAGGAGGAAGAAAGATTATGATTTTAAAAGGTATGGGATGAAGGAAATCTTATTTGAACCAACAAATCCAGAAACCAGAAATAGCCTACCCAATAATCTTTTACAATTGCCAAAAATGCCTCCCTGTCATGGACTAATTCATGACCAGCGTTGAGACACAAGAGGGCAGTAGCTCCCCGGGAACAGCAGCCGGCTGCTCAGGCAGTGGTGTATCCGATTCATCGTCATTGACCTTGGGAGAGTCACACTGCCCTCGTAAACTGCTTGTGAAGACTTGTGCTTTCATTCCTTGAAGGCATCATGTCTATGGAGAATAAAAGCAGAAACAATTTTGCCCTCTGGATGGAGGTTAGGGAAACGCTCTTTGATTGTGGCTGGAAAATCTGGGGATTGAAAAGCTGCCAGGGGAAAGTTGGAGCTTAGCTGCCCAGAGCTGCCTTGGCTTCCATGCAGTAATCAATAAGGAGGGGGATGCTTCTTTGGGGGTGGCAAGTTAGGAGGAAGCTTCCCATCTTTCTTCTCTATCTCATCTGCCCACAATCCCTCTCCGGTCATAGTCTGTCATTGTGGCTACAGCTTCTGCCCTATGTATCACTTAAGGCAATGCATGTAAGATTCAATATGTGCTTGCCTGTACAGTGTTCTAAGACTTTTATACTTTTTTGTGTGTGTGTGAGACAGGCTTTTTCTTTGTTGCCCAGCCTGGAGCTAAAGTGCAGTGGTATGATCATAGCTCAATGCACTCTCCTCCAACTCCTGGGCTCAAGTGATCCTTCCACCTCAGCCCCCTGAATAGCTGGGACTACAGACTGACTACACCCACCCTCTTTTATACTTTTTAAAGTACTTTCATGCATGTTTTGCCCAGGATTTGAAATGGTTTGACTTTCAACTCCCACTTTTTCTTTTTTTTTTCTTGGAGAGAGAGTCTCACTTCTTGCCCCTGGTAGAGTGCCGTGGCATCACAGATCACAGCAACCTCAAACTCTTGGACTCAAGCAAGTCTCTGGCCTCAGCCTCCTGAGTAGTTGGGACTGTAGCACCCACCATAAGGCCAGGCTATTTTTAGAGACAGGGTCTCGCTCTGGCTCAGGTTGGTCTCGAACCTGTGAGCTCAGGCAATCTACCTGCCTCAGCCTCCCACAGTGCTGGGATTACAGGGGTGAGCCACCTTGCTCAGCCCTTAACTCCCACTTTAATGACCTGTACTACTAAAACGAAAACTCTGCTATACTGATTAAAGCTGATATTAAAAACCACTGAATGGGCTCAGTGCCCATTGCTTAGTGGTTAGGAAGCTGGCTACATACACCGAGGCTGGTGGGTTTGAACCCGGCTCAGGCCTGCTAAACAACAATGACAGCTGCAACAAAAAAATAGCTGGGTGTTGTGGTCCCAGCTACTTGGGAGGCTGAAGCAAGAGAATCTCTTAAGCCCAAGAGTTTGAGGTTGCTCTGAGCTGTGACACCACACACCCTATGGAGGGCGACATAGTGAGACTCTGCGTCAATAAAAACCCCTAAAACCACTGAATGACTGAGACTCAGTGCTAGTGACAGCCTGGCACCATGGACGAGGCTGCTGTGGGCAGTGGAAGGGCCAGAATCCTGCTAAGGAGCTGGGCTGTGAATTCCTTTCTGAAAAAGAAGAGCAGGGCAGCACTGTAGAAGCATTTACCATTCAGAGACTCTCAGAGGCCACCACGCACGTCAGATGGGCAATGAATATCTGCGAGACGGACGACTCTGGTTTTCAATGTGGTTCGGAGGTCTTTGGGGAAGAGTAAGAATTCCTTTGTTTGCCTCTGGGTGATTTATTAGGAAAGGCTGTCTTCACAACCCATATATTTTCATAAGTTGCAACAAGTCTAAGCCAGGCAGAAAAATCTCTCAAAAGGAGCACTGGCTACATAGTTTTTAGGGTGGTGCGGTTTTCATACACTGGATAAATGCTAATGAAAGTACTTGGGATCTGTTGCCATCAATGAAGCCTCTGTGTTGGGAGGTTTGGTGGCTCCTGTTTTCCACTGAGAACGTAAAACTGAAGGGATCTGAGGGTCTCATTGATGCTGGTGAGGAGCTTCTCATTTGGACCCTGTTGGGGAAAAAAATCTGGGCTCTAATAAATCAGCCCTTGGGTGATTTATTATTTGTTGAGCATCAAGGGTGTGCTGGGTCCAGGAGGAACAACATATGGTACTGTCTGTGCCTTCTACAAGCCCACTTCTCAGGCCTCCTGGCTGACGTAGACCAAGGAGAATGAAATGTGCAACTGACCAAGGGGTATAATATGAGGCCCAGGAAGGTGTTGGATTAACAAAGAGAAACCGTATCAGGAGCAAACTAAATCACACCACCACGGAACTTGGAGCTAATATTGTGGCTAGAAAACGGTAACAATTAGCAATTCTCTGCACCCTTTCAAACTGTTTCTATCCTTGGCAACTGATATTCCTTCCACCTTCCTGAGCTCTCTTTCTTCAGACTCCCACAGAATACACATCCACTGACCTTTAACAAATGTCAGAACTTCCGTTTATTATCAGTCTTTTAATAAATGGTTGTGTCTTCACATTCTTTTTTCTTTTTTTTGAGACAGAGCCTCAAGCTGTCACCCTGGAAGGAGTGTCGTGGCATCACAGCTCACAGCAACCTCCAATTCCTGGGCTCAAGCAAGTCTCCTGCCTTCGCCTCCCAAGTAGCTGGAACTACAGGCACCCGCCAAACACCCGGCTGTTTTTTGGTTGCAGCCGTCGTTGTTGTTTGGCGGCCCGGTCTGGATTCGAACCTGCCAGCTCAGGTGTACGTGGCTGGCGCCTTAGCCCATTGAGCCACAGGCGCCGAGCCAATTTTTTTTTCACATTCTTCTTTTAATATGCGTATTTTCCATAGAAAGGTGAGTTCTGAACAGAGATGGAGCATCTAGGCAGATCCCCAGACGCACTACCAGTCTGTGGCATGCTGTGACAGCTTGCTTTCTTCCGGAGTCTGGTGTAGTCCTAGAACCTCAACGTGGCACTACAGGCTAATCAACCTTGGCCTCTGAGCTGAGGCCCATGTGGTATCCTTCCCTCCCTGAGCAGTGTCATCTGAATGAGTTGATGATATCCTATCTTTTTGATTAGGGTTCTAGAAATCTGTGGATGGATGCTAAGGGTGTAAAGAGGTAGATATTAACTCAAGCTTGCTCTACATCACAATTTCACCCTAGACTCTCTGCCTAACTCTATTTTTTTTTTTTATTATTGGTGCCTAACTCTATTTTAATGACAGAAATATGAAATCAGGGTGGCTGACCTACAAAACAATATTTTTAGGATCATTTACATTGACATAGTGGAATATTGGGCAGCACGTGTGGCTCAAAGGGGTAGGGCGCTGACCCCATATGCCAGAGGTGGTGGGTTCAAGCCCAGCCCCAGCCAAAAATTGCAAAAAATAAAATAAAATAAAATAAAGAAAGAAAAGAAATAGTGGAGTATTTCAGGCCTTTCTAAATAGGTCTCCAAATAGCTCATTCATGGAGACTTGCACACAGATAGTCTCCTAACCCCAAGTCAAGAGAAGCCCCCACCCCGCAGCAGGTGTGAATTTGTTAAACAGAAAAATGTTGGCTCGGCGCCTGTGGCTCAACGGCTCCAGTATCCTCCTTACAGTGGTCTCCTGTAGTCCCAGTTACTTGGGAGGCTGAGGTAAGAGAATCACTTAAGCCCAAGAGTTCGAGGTTGCTGTGAGCTGTGATGCCACGGCACTCCACCCGGGGCGACATAGTGAGACTCAGTCTCAAAAAAAAAAAGGACAAATGGTAATTGAAACACACACGCACAGTTTCCAAGGTATGTAACAAACTGTCGAAGGAAGGGAGAGTAAAGTCCTGGACCTTCTTGGCTGCGGGATGGAATGCAGCGGACTGCCTAGGGGCTGGGTGGTATCTGCCTGTCACCTAGAGCTTCCCCCCTTGGAATCACGCTGGACGATCACCTGTTAGATAATTGCACAACTTCATCTCCCTATTCCAATTATCCACTGAAAAGTTCAAACCTAGGGCCCGCCCCCTACGGCTCTTCCCGCCAAAGCAGTAACACCTTATTGGCTGTTCTACTATCCCGGCACCTCCTCTAACTGAACCTACATAAGGTGCCCTTGTCTTTTCTCTCTCTTCTCTTTTCTGCCCCCCTCTCTCTGTGTCTCTGTCTCTCTCCCCCCCTCCTCTCTCTACCTTCTCTCCTCTCCTCTCTTCCCCTGTTTCTCTCTCTCTCCTCTCCTCCTTAACGCTGCTCTGCAGCATCCCCCGCCAATAAAGACCTTGTGTACAAACCTTGGTGTTCTGTGAGGCTTATGCCGGTCGAGTGCCCCCCTTTCACTGCCAGTAAGTTTTTATCCTTCCTTTTCATAGCTGCTGCCAAGAAAACAACTTCCATTATGGTAACATGTAATTACCACAAGTGGTTTTCAAAAACTTTTCTATCAAATTTAAAGGATAGTGAAACTTGTTTTAGGAGACTCCCTGTTTGAACTTTATAGGGAGCAGGAGTAATTTATGTGAAGACAGGATTGGGCACCTGCTCTGCTGTTTGAAACCCTGGGTGGGGCACCATGTGGATGGGATGTGCAATAACCTTGTGAGCAGGGTAGCCAGTGCTTCCCCATTTGCATGAGACTTTCTCGGTTTTAAAACTGAAAGTCCTCGGCTCGGCGCCTGTGGCTCAACAGGCTAAGGCACCAGCCATGTACACCACCTGAGCTTGCTGGTTCGAATCCAGCCCAGGGCCGCCAAACAACAATGATAGCTGCAACCAAAAAACAGCCGGGCATTGTGGCAGGCGCCTGTAATCCCAGCTACTGGGGAAGTGGAGGCTGGAGACTCCCTTCAGCCCAGGAATTGGAGGTTGCTGTGAGCTGTGATGCCACAGCACTCTATCCAGGGTGACAGCTTGAGGCTCTGTCTCAAAAAAATAAATAAATAAAACTGAAGGTCCTCCTGCCTGGGAACCTTCTCAATCTTGGGCAAAAGTTTAAAACTGGTACAATCATATTGACAGGAAATGGACTTTTTTTTTTTAAGAGATAGAGTCTCACTCTATCGCCCTCTGTAGAGTGCTGTGGTGTGACACAGCTCACAGCAACCTCCAACTCCTGAGTTTATGCAATTCTCTTGCCTCAGACTCCCGAGTAGCTGGGACTACAGGTGCCCACCACAACACCAGGCTATTTTTTTGTTGCAGTTTGGCCAGGGCCGGGTTTGAACCCACCACCCTTGGTATGTGGGGCCAGTGCTTTACCAGCTGAGCCACAGGTGCTGCCCCTGGACTTTTCTTTTTATTGTTGGGGAATCACTGAGAGGAAATGGACACTTTGAAAAGAGAACATAGGGCGGCACCGGCCCCATATACCAAGGGGGGTGGGTTTGAATCGGGCCCTGGCCAAACTGCAACAAAAAAAAAATAGCTGGGTGTTGTGGCGTCGCCTGTAGTCCCAGCTATTTGGGAGGCTGAGGCAAGAGAATCACCTAAGTCCAAGAGCTGGAGGTTGCTGTGAGCTGTGACGCTACAGCACTCTACCAAGGGCAATAAAAGTGAGACTCTGTCTCTAAAAATACATAAATAAATACATAACGAACGGCCTCTCAGTTTGGAAAGAACTGATAGATATAGGTGAAATCAGCACATACTTACTGACTTTCTATTGAGTGGACAGACACAGGCTTCTGTCCTTGATAAGCTACAATCTGATTCAGGAAAACAAGAAATAAACCACAGCTAAACCAAGGTACAAATTTATATATTAGTTCAATACAATACGAGAAACGATGTTACCAAATGACTCATGGCCAAATCAAGTCTCCGCTCTAGAATTGTTACGGGAATGGAGTTCAGAGGAAAGGATCAGCTCTCATTGGGGCTGGGGAGCTCACGGACAACTGTCAAAATGGTTATATCCTTGGGTGGCGCCTGTGGCTCAGTGAGTAGGGCGCCGGCCCCATATGCCGGAGGTGGCGGGTTCAAACCCAGCCCCAGCCAAAAACTGCAAAAAAAAAAAAAAAAAAAAAAAATCCTAGAAAATGGTTATATCCTTTACAACGGTTCAGAAAAACTGGAGGGATTTTAACACCCAGAGATGAAGGTGGATGGTGCATTACAGAAAAAACCACAGGAGTGGCAAGAAGCACAAGTTAGATCCAGGGACTGGCCCATGCCAAGGAGGAGGGGGAGGGGGAGGGGGGGAGGAGAAAGGCCAGTGTGCAGGGAAGTCGGTAGTGTTATATGATGTTCTGGAGCATCATGCATTCCCCTGGATGGATGATGTCTGACAATCAGCCACTTTCCTTCCCTGTGTGAAGAAATACTACCCCTGGGCGGTGCCTGTGGCTCAAAAGAGTGGGGCGCCAGCCCCTTATGCCAGAGGTAGCAGGTTCAAACCCAGCCCCGGCCAGAAACTGCCAAAAAAAAAAAAAAAAAGGAAATACCACCCCCCCCAAATCTTTCCATCTCCAAGCCTTAAATAGAAAGCAGTACGGGAGCTCTAAGTTTTGCTTCTCTACTTGTTTTATAACAAATCACTGGAGTCTCAGCATGGGCTTCCCCGTGGCCTGGTGGTCTCAGGGAAGTCATCGACCCCCTGGGGAGCCGTCTGTGCCAGAAGCCCCCATACTGACACAGCGACACTTCTGCTCATTCTACTGATTACAGCAGTCACAGAGCCACTGATATTCAGGGGACCGGACCACAGGAGGAGGCGTGGCTCATTAGGGGTCACGGATGTGACAGCCTTCCTCATCCTCCCTTGGGCTTCCTAGCACAAGGCTCTTCAGTCAAAAACCTCTCCTGCAGCATGGAAACATTACATAATTTTTATTTATTTTTATTTTTTATTAAATCATAGCTGTATACAATAATGCAATCATGGGTACAATGTGCTGGTTTCGTATACAGTCTGAAATAGTTTCATCAAACCGGTTAACATAGCCTTCATGGTATTTTCTTAGTTATGTGTTCAGACATTTATATTCTACATTTGGTAAGTTTCACCTGTACCCTTCTCAGATGCACCGTAGGTGTGGTCCCACCAATTACCCTCCCTCCACCCATCCTTCCCCTCCCCTCCCCTCCCTTTCCCCCTATTCTTGTACTATAATTGGATTATAGCCTTCATATGAAAGCTATAGATTAGTTTCATAGTAGGGCTGAGTACATTGGATACTTTTTCTTCCATTCTCTTTTTTTGTTCTTCCATTCTTGAGATACTTTGCTAAGAAGAATATTGTCCAACTCCATCCATGTAAACATGAAAGAGGTAAAGTTTCCATCATAATGTTTATTTTTGTTCTCTAAGCAGAATTATCTCTGCTTAGAGGGAAAAGGCAGCCAGCAATCTCCCCCCATGGAACACAGAAGCTAAACAGGAAGTTAGGTCCATTGAGTCCCAAAAGGGACATCAAAAGGGACAGCTGTGTAAAGACAGATCAAGGTCCTGCATCTGGGTGGGGCCTGAGCCCAGGACAGGGAATCTGGAAAGGGAACGTTTAATCTCAGATAGAAGGGCTGGCCAGCAGCCTACATCTTTCCTGCAGGACAGCCCAGGATTGGCGCTCATATCCTCAGGAACCAGTAGTAGGAACAGAGAATTCGCCTCTTAGTCATCCACAGAGCAGTGTCCACTCACTTTTGGGCATTCCAGAGCTCCCAGGAGGGAAGCCAGACCCAGCAGGGTGGGAAGATTTGAGGTTAGGAGAGCTGTGTTTTCCCCAGTCAGTTGGTGCAAGATGAATTTTTTTTTTTTTTTTTTTTTTTTGAGACAGAGCCTCAAGCTGTCACCTTGGATAGAGTGCCGTGGCATCACAGCTCACAGCAACCTCCAATTCCCGGGCTCAAGCGAGTCTCCTGCCTCCGCCTCCCAAGTAGCTGGGACTACAGGCACCCGCCACAATGCCCGGCCATTTTTTGGTTGTAGCTGTCATTGTTGTTTGGCGGCCCGGCCTGGATTCGAACCCTGACAGCACAGGTGTGCGTGGCTGGCGCCTTAGCCCGTTGAGCCACAGGCGCCGAGCCGCAAGATGAATTTCACATGTTCCACTGGAGAGTTTCCTGTGATTAGTGACAATAACTTTTACACTGGTTCTTTGTCTCCCCTGGCCTCCCCTTCCCCTTTTTCTCTTGGACATAGGTGCAGAGAGTTGAGTTTTTAAAACACCCGTTTCAGAACATATTTGAACCCACAGTTTGCACGGGAGCCCTTCTCTTTTTGAAAATGTGCTTTGCTGAATCCACACCAGCCACCTGCTCCTGGTGCCTGCCGCAAGCACTCGGATGTGACTGAGATGTGCCCTCGAATACACACATCCCTGTGGCAGGTGGAGCTGCCGTGTGTCTGGGCCTCATAGGCATAAGGGAGGCGGGGGAAGGATTGGGGCCTGTCAGTGGAGCCCCTGCTCCCCCCTCGTCCTTCCTTCCTTCCTTCTCCTCTTCCTCTTCCTCTCCTCTCACTTTGTTGTCAAGGTTACCATCAGCCCAGCTCACACCAACCTCAAACTCCTGGGTTCTAGGGATCCTCCTGCCTCAGCCTCCAGAGTAGCTGGGACTATGCAGATACCCACTTCAACATCTGGCTAATATGCCTAATTTTTTTTAATTTTTAAATTTTTACTTTTTTTAAATAGGAACAGGGTCTCACTGTAGCTCAGGCTGGTCTCAAACTCCTGAGCTTAAGCAGTCCACCCGCCTCTGCCTTGCAGAGTGCTGGGATTACAGGCGTGAGCCTCTGCACTTGACCCATCTCTGAAATCTCTTCCTGACTTTATTCCATTTTGTGGTGCTAAGATTCCAAAGACACCCAAGGTACGATCAGTAATTGCTATGGTCTGAATCAGGCGTCCTCAAACTTTTTAAACAGAGGGCCAATTCACTGCCCTCAGACTGTTGGAGGGCCGGACTATAGTTAAAAAAAAAACAAAACTATGAACAAATTCCTATGCACTCTGCACATATCTTATTTTGAAGTAAAAAACAAAACGGGAACAAATACAATTCACACCAACTCATGTGGCCCGCGGGCCGTAGTTTGAGGACCCCTGGACTCTGAATGTTTGTGTCTCTTTAAAAGTCATATGTTGAAATCCTAACCCCCCAAGTGATGGTATGATTAGGAGGTGGGGCCTTTGGGAGATGATTAGATCACGAGGGCAGCGCCCTCACAAATGTAATTAGTGCCCTTATGAAAGAGATCCCACAGAGCTAGCTAGCCCTTCCACCACATCAGGACATGTCAAGAATGCACCAGCCACCTCCATCTATGATCCATAGGGAAGCCCTCACCACATGTTGAACCTACTGTCACCTTCATCGTGGAATTCCCAGCCTCCGTAACGATGAGAAATAAATTTTCGTTGCTTATAAGCTGCTCAATTTATGGTTTGTTATAGCAGCTTGGATTGACGAATACAACGGCTACACTTTCTTTTTAAGTTAAGCAAGTATGTCACTTCATATCTTGAAAAAAAGTACAGTGGAGTCTCGGCACCTGTGGCTCAACGGGCTAAGGCGCCAGCCACGTACACCTGAGCTGGCGGGTTCGAATCCAGCCCGGGGCCTGCCAAACAACAATGACGGCTGCAACCAAAAAATGGCCGGGCGTTGTGGTGGGCGCCTGTAGTCCCTGCTACTTGGGAGGCGGAGGCAGGAGACTCACTTGAGCCCGGGAATTGGAGGTTGCTGTGAGCTGTGATGCCACAGCACTCTATCCAGGGTGACAGCTTGGCTCTGTCTCAAAAAAAAAAGAAGTACAGTGGAGATAAACTTTGAAAGAACAAATCCTCTTCAGGTTGTTTGAGAAGACCCAATTAAATGAGAAGAATGGGCTGCTCAGCAGTCAGTATTTTCAGAAAATTTGCAGATTCTGCCTGTCATAGCTTGGCCAGATCTGTCACTATTACTTGACTTTGGGGAATGAGAGATACTTCCTGCTGTAATGGAATTTAATTCAGCAGTGCCTTCTCGTCAGAAACCCCAAACCTCCAAGATGCTTGCCCCCACACAATCTACTTAGCTCCAACA
>CAUYRH010052130.1:0-53199 GCA_963574655.1 Perodicticus potto | reverse complement strand
CTCTCAGCAGAGGTTATCCACAGAAATCACTTCTCTCTCTTGGCTGGGTTCCCAGGATTCAGCTCAATTGTGCAGTTTCGAGAGGTTATCCTCCCTTTTGGATTGGAGCCTTTCTCGGAGGCAGCTTCCAGTCAGCCATCTTGCTCCGCCCCCCTCAGCCATCTTGCTCCGCCCCCTAAAATATATTTTGAAGTGAAATTCCAGGGACTTTTTTTTCTTGCAAAGTAGATAGAGTTTTGTTGAAAAAATAGAACTTCACACCACAAGTGTTTGAGTAAATGACTTAATTCTTCTTCAGTAAAGATTGGAAATTAAATGCATTTCATGAACTCTTAAAAAGTAAGACACCTAATACCTCTAGCACTGGTCTTGTGAAATACCCTTGCTCTGCAAGGCAAGCCTTATTGATTATTTCAGACATGTTTGTTTGAATGCTGCAAATTCACACTAAGGCATGCTCACTGTCTGTTGTCCATGGACAATGTAATATGAACTCAGGAATCAGAAATCCTATGACCTGGAACCCTGACATATCAAGAGATGGCTAACTTCTATCAGTGAAAATTGAAATTCCTGCCATGATTTAAAGATTAAGTGTATCGAGTTCAGTCTCCAGTTCTTCATGAGATACTCAGACAAGAAATTATGCAAACTTTATTGAATACTTTCAAAGATAGCAAAGATCTAAATGACATAGTAGCCCATTTTGTGATAACTGTTTAGAATGCTTTGACCTAGAATTTGTTAAATCAGTTTACTCATAGAAACTGATGTCTGAATCTACATATGATACATACTGTTCCTCCTTCTGGCAATACTTTAAATATAGTGGTTTGAACCGATTGAAATCTTAAATTACATTTTTTTTTACACCACTAGAGCTTTCTGTTACTCAGTTCTGTTAGTTGAATTAAATATTGCATGAGTCCATATGTTGTTTTCCTAAATTGTTTATTCCAGCCAGACTGGCATTACCGTCCTTAAACACTGTACTCATTTTGTAATTCTAAGCTCTGGAACATACTTCAGTACTGAATAAATGTTTCCTCTTCCAGCTCTAACTCCCACCATCTCCATTTCATCGTTTATAGGGAATTCAAGTTTCAATGAATGTGCTTTATGCCGGAAACTGAATAAGCAAGGCATACTTGCTTTAAAAAAAATAACAGTATGAAGAGTAAGAGCTGCAAAAAATGTAATATGATGTGATAATTATTACAACAGAGATAAATGCAGAAACCTCCATGAAAGGCTATGCATTTTACAGTGGAGGTGGTGATGCTTGGTTTCCGAGAATAAACATGAATTGACTGAACTACTTCATGAACAGAGTCAGGTAGAACACAAGTGGATGGAACTTTCAGTCCTAGCATGGAAGAACTAAGTTAAAATCTTTAGCTTGAAATCTCAGTTTTACTTCTTAGCTTATTTATTTGGGAAAAATCATTTAACTACTCTAAAATTTTGTGCTACCTCCCCACATGCATATGTGTGTATATTATTCATGAATCATCTATAAATACCAAGGCAGTAACAATGCAGTTATGATTTAATATAAAAATAAATAGAAACAAGCTCATTATGTATTTGTAATTAATAAAGTAAATAAAAATCCACATAATAGATTTTATAAAAGGTAGAAGAGAGTAACATATAGAATATCTTTGAATATTTTGTTCTTTACTAACATTGGTCATCTTGCAGTGCAAACATAGCCAAAGACCAATAGTCTATATTCTGGCTTCCAAACCTAAAAAAGTGAAGAAAATATTAATACATCGGACTTGGCCTAAATTATCATAAGTTATCAGTCTATGTCATGCCTATTCCAGCTTTCAACTATACTATTTTATTTTGACTTTTTGGTGCACCTGCTTTTGTAATAATAATTTGTCAAATTACTTATCAATTTTTTGAATATGTAATCCTATTTTCAGTCTGTAGGCATACTTTTGATAGAATATTATATCCAGATGTGAAACTAGTCTAGATGCAAATAAGATAAACCTATTGTTTTCAATTATAAAATGTATGAACTAGGAGGAATATATATATAAGTATGTATTGAAGCAACTTAAAGGAGTGATGTAGTTTACCTAAATGTGTAAGAAAATGGCTTTATAAGAGAAAGCACTATTATTGACAATGTTAACCTTATAGCTTTAGGGATAAGTGTCAAGATTACTGAAACATCAAAGTATCTTACATAATAGACATTTTAATATAGATATTACTTTTTACATTACAAAAATACCTATTTCTCAGAGAATTCTGGGAGGATGGCTAAATAGAAAGCACCAGGAATCCAGGAATCTGTCTTCTCATCTAGAAAATAATTGCATTTGCAGAATTAGTCTGATATAACTATTTTTGAACTCTGGAGTCTATTGAAAGCTTGTGAATTGCAGAGAAGGATTTTAATGATAAACTGCAGTTAATTGTGGTCAATTTTAGCTCTTAGCTCAAAGAAAATTTCATTCTGCCCTGTGTCTCCAGCCCTATGGTATGCAAGAATGTAAGAATTTTAAGAGTGGATTGCACAGAGCTCATGGGAGCCAAAGTAGCCGTGAAGTGAGCTGTCATGTACAAATCTGGGATTTGGGTTTGACCACAGATGGCTGCTTCTCCTAGAGGTGAGGAAATAGAGGCAGGCAGTCCTTTTGCACGCCTCCACCCCCTCCCACACTCTTGTAAATACTTCTCCTTCTGGTTAAAGTAATTTGGGACAGGGGGAGTTGAAAAATTTAAAGAACTAACAGTATTTTTTTCTTTTTACCTCTTCCTGATTTTTTGCCCCTTTAATCCCTCTCTGAACCAGAAATTGACTATGAACACATTTGGAAGCAATTACATTTGCAGGAGAAATTAGAAAGCCACCATGAATGCTGACGGAAAGGAGCAGGGACAGAAAAGATCTGAGAAGACTCAAAGTTTATGAAAGATCGCTGGCATAGAAAAAGTCTGCAACAATCAAAAACACAATAAAACAAAATGGGGGAAGGAGGAAAATATTATTTCCAGAGTTAACACATTATTAAATTAAAATTTCTAGTATTTAACAACAACAAAAAAAGGCAGGCAAAGAGACAGTAAAGTATGGCATTTTTAAAAAAAATTAAAAAAAGAAAAAAACAGACAAACAACCAAACCCTATTATTTAGAAAGACCACAGATAGTGGAGCAGCTAGACAAAGACATTAAAACAATTATCTTAAAGATGTTCATAGAACTAAAATGAGACATGGAAAAGCTCAATAAAATGATGCATAAAAGAATAAAAATAAGAGGAGGAAGAAAACCTAAAAAAAGACCCCAAATTTTAGAATAAAAGATACAGTAACTATAATTAAAAAAAAAATATTTACTACAGTGATTCAAAGCAAATTTATCAGATTTGAGACAAGAAATGAATTAGTGAACTTGAAGATAAAACAACTGAAATTTTTGTATCTTAGAAGCAAAAAGAGAAAAGAGTAAGTTAAGTGAACAGAGATTAATGAGTCAGCGTGACAGCATAAAGGGAACCAACATATGCATCATGGCAGTTTCAGAACGATATGAGGAGGAGAAAGGTGCAAAGAGATTTCTTGAGTAAAAAATGGCAAAAAAACTTCCTAAGCTTAATGAAATACATGAATATATATGTATATCCAAGAAACTCAATAAGCTCAAACTAGAATAAATTCAGAGACTCACACCAAGGCACTCAGTCATTAAAGTCTTGAAATCCAAGGTAGAGAATTTTGAAAACACAAAACAGAAGTCACTGAGATCCTCCATACACATGGCTCCTGATTTACCAATGGTTCAATTTATAATTTTTAAAATGCATGATGGATTTACTAGGACATCACTTTATCATTCATTGTGGAACATCTGGGCTTATAAATATTGGCTTATATGCATTTTTATTTTGTGATGGAATTATTGGGATAGTGAATGTGGTTTTGACTTATGGTATTGTTGATTCAACAATGGTTTCATTAGGATGTAATCCCAATATATGTTAAGGAGAATTCATAATATTACGAGCAAATTTCACTTCAGACACCTTGAAGACCAGACAGCAATGGGCTGATATATTCAAAATGTTAAAAGAAAATGCTATCCAATAAGACTCTGTATCAGAGTGACTGTGCTATAAAAGTTAAAAAAAAATTAAGGTATTTCCAGATAAAGGAAAGCAAAGGGAGCTTGCTATCATAAAGTTTTCCCTGTAAGAAATTCTTAGGTTCAAATGAAAGGACATCAAATAGTAACTTGAAGTCATGTGCAAAAATAAAAATTTTAGTAGTGGAGCGGTGCCTGTAGCTCAAAGAAGTAGGTTGCCGGCCCCATATGCTGGAGGTGGTGGGTTCAAAGCCAGCCCCAACCAAAAACTGCAAAAAAATAAAGTTTTAGTAAAGGTAGATAAACAGCCAATGATAAAAATAATTTTATTATAATAATATTTTGTTGCTTCACTTTTTTGTTGTCTATGTGATTTAAAAACCAATCATTAAAAATTGTTAGTATAAAAGCTAGTACTATTGTAACTTTGATTCATAACTCCACATTTTCTTTCCTACATAATTTAAGAGATCAATGCACTAAAAATAATAATTTGATTATGTTTTTGGACACACTACATATAAAGATGTGATTTTATTAAATAAATGAATGAAAGCAGTTGGAAAGGAACTGCAAAGGGGCAGAGATTTTGTGTGTTATTGAAATTGACCTGGTAGAAGTTAAAATCAGACTATCATAATTCAAAAATGCTAAGTATAAGCTTTATCGTAACAACCAAGAATATAGTTACAGAATATACACAAAAGGAAATCAGAAGGAAAGTGGGAACATTTCACTCTAAAAAAATAATTAAACTCCAAAGCAAATAGTAATGTAGAAAATGAAGGACAAAAGGTCATTAAGTATATAGAAAATAAATATCCAAATGACAAAAATAAGTTTCTCCCTATCAGTAACTACTTTAAATGCAAGTAGACAAAGCTATAACCAAAGCTACAGATGGGTAGAACGGATCAACAACAACAACAAAAAATTCCTGGCCAGGCTCAGTGGTTCACCCCTATAATCCTAGCACTCTGGGAGGCTCAGGCAAGAATATTACTTGAGCTCAGGAGTTAGAGAGCAGCTTTCACAAGAGCAAGACCCGGTCTCCATGAAAAATAGAAAAATTGGCTGGTCGTCCCAGCTACTTGGGAGACTGAGGCAGGATTGCTCAAGCCCAGGAGTTTAGGGTTGCTGTGAGCTATGACACCATAGCACTCTAGCCTGGGACAAGAGAGTGAGATTCAAAAAAAAAAAAAAAAAAATTGGGCAGTGCCTGTGGCTCCAAGGAGTAGGACGCTGGCCCCATATACTGGAGGTGGTGGGTTCGAACCCAGCCCTGGCCAAAAACTGCAAAAAAAAAAAAAAAAAAATCCAACTCTATGCTATCTACCAATACTTATTTTAGATCCAAAAATATAAATAAATTAAAAATGAAAGTTTTCAAAAAGATATCCCATGCAAATAGTAACTAAAGGAGAGAAGAGGCGGTTTTAACAATTGAAAAAAAATGGACTTTAAATCAAAAGAATTTTACAAGAGATAAAGGACAATACATATAAATTGTTTGATATAAGAAGATCTGACATTTATAAACATTTACCCACCTAACAGAAGATCATAAAAATATATGACACAAATATTGATAGTGTTAAAAGAGAAGTACACAACTGCATGATAATAGCTTGGGACTCTGACATTTCACTCCAATATAGAGAGAACAAACATAAGATTCTAAGGACGTGGAGGACTTAAACAGCACAATAAACCAACGAGATCTAACAAACACAGAACACTTGATCAGCAACGAAAAAATACGCGTTATTCACTAGTACACATGGGAAATCTTCCAGGATAGACCATATGCTGGGCCACAAATTAAATCCGAACAAATTAAAAAGGTAGATAACATAAAAAGTATCATTGCTGACCACAACGGGATGAAGTGGGAAATCAATAAGGGAAGTAAAACTGGAAGCTTTACAAATTTGTGGAAATTAAACAACGCACTCTTAAGCAGTCCAAGCATCAAAGAAGAAATGACAGAGGCTATTAGAAAGGATCTAGTGATGAATGAAACAGGAACACACGTACCAAACATATGACGCAACAAAAGCAGTGTCAAGGGAAAGCTTCGCAGCTCCTCATGTGTATGCTGACGTTAAATAAAGCAAGAGAGATCTCAAACCAACAACTGACTTTACAACCTAAAGACCTAGAAGAAGCTAAAAAAAATAAAATCCAAAGCTAGTGGAAGAAAGGAAATAGTAAATATTAAATCAGAGACACATGAAAGAGAGAATTTAAAAACAGAGGAAGATCAATGAAACCAAAAGCTGGCTCAGAGAAAAGATCAATGGAGTTGGTAAATACGGATCAAAATTGTTTTCACATAGTAAATGAGAAAATATCATGAATGTTATATCAATCAGGTTGATAAAAATATCTCCGATTGTATGTGAAGCCCACACACTGTACTCCATGACTGAATTATTATACACAGCTATGACTCAATAAAAAATAATTTAAAAAAAAAAGAAAGAAAGAAAGATAAATCCAATTGCAATAACTTCCCCCAAGGAGTGCCTGGGTGATTTGCTAAAATATTTATTTTCTGATTCCTTCAGAATCAGGAGCATGCCCTGTCCTTGAAGAGTACTACTTAACAAGCTGAGTTCTAGAGAAAGAAACGCTGGATGTCAGGTCTGCGTCCCGGCTCTAACCACTGTCAGCTTCATAATCGTAGGCTTATAACTTAATCTAGGACTCAGTTTTTCAGATTCTGAAACATAGTCATAATGTTTTGTGCCTATTCGAAATTTGTTTAACATAAGGAAAGATACAACACACATAGCGTGGTTGGTACACTGAGGCTGTTGTTTCTGCCCAGCGGCCAGCCTTTAAATCTTTCAGTAATAGAAACTAGCGAAAGTGGCTACTTGCGGGGCGCCTGTGCTCAGTGGTTAGGGTGCCAGCCACATGCACCATTGCTGGCGGGTTTGAACCCGGACCAGGCCTGCTTTAAAAAAAAAGTAGCCAGGTGCTCTGGTGGGTGCCTATAGTCCCAGCTACTAGGGAGGTTGAGGCAAGAGAATCACTTGAGCCTAAGAGTTTAAGATTGCTGTGAGCTATGATGCCACAGCACTCTACTGAGAGTGACAAAGTAAGAATCCATCTCAATTAAAAAAAAAAAATGTTTGGTAAATGAACTGATATTTAATACAAAAAGGCAACCATTCAACAGTACATAGCTACCAATTATCCCCAAAGTACTCTCCTTAGTAACAAAAACAGGTATTTTTATCATTGTTGAATACTAGCCAATCTTACCATCAACTCTGTCTGCAAAGTTAAATAATTCTCTTAAAAAACTTTAATAAATACTGCTCTCAAGCCCCATTTAAAAATTTTAATTTAGTTGGTGGGCTGGATACAGATAGTGGTATTTGGTAATGTTCCCTACGTGATTCCAAATTGTGTACCCAAGGTTGGAAAGTACCAATTTCCCTTACACCATGGAAGAAGAAGACATGAAAATTTTATCAAGTTAATTTATTCAAAACATTTCATTCTTTTTTCACACAAAGAAAATTACTCTAAATTCCATAAGAACTTTTCTTTTTTTTTTTTTTTTTTGAGACAGAGTCTCATTTTGTTGCCCTTTGTAGAGTGCTGTGACATCACAGCTCACAGCAACCTCAAACCCTTGGGATTAAGTGATTCTCTTGCCTCAGCCTCCCAAGCAGCTGAGACTACAGGCACCGGCCACAACGCCTGGCTATTTTTTTATTGTAGTTGTCACTGTTGTTTGGCAGGCCTAGCCTGGGTTCGAACCTGCCAGCTTTGGTGTATGTGGCCAGCGCCCTAGCTGCTGAGCTAAACCTGTAAGTTTAAAAAAAATTTTTTAAAGTGGCCTTTGGTCAAATGTTAAGAAAATTGAAAAGGATTCCAGCCCTGTTAAATGACACTCTATGAAGAGTACCTGGACCAGCTGTGGAGTGTGCATTGTGAAATGGCAAGACCCCCGCAGACCAGGAGGTGCGTTCAAGGAACGGCCCCAACTGCTTCTCCTCCCTCCCTAAAACAGTAGTCCTTTCTCCTTGTCGCTCTGCCTGAAGTCATGTAGCTTCTATATGTCTTTGGCCTGAAAGCACATGGCCTTCTCTCCCTAAAGTTAATCTTCACCCCATGTACTATTCCTTCCCCTCAACCTGGTAAGATGCAGTATTCCCACTCACTTTCCCCGCTGAATTGCAGCGTAGTTCGTAGAGCGACCTGGTGGAGGTGCCATGTAAATAAAGCCATTCATTCACACAGTTCACTGCTGGCTGCAGCCGTCTGCTGCGTCGGACCTCATGATCCCACCCTTGTCTCTGTGTAATCTTTGTGTCTTGTGGGTTTTATTTCTTCATCCCCGCCCTTCCCACTTGGGCACGTTTACTCTTGGGGCTGGTTTGTGCAAACGGCGTCCTGAGAACATGGGCTGCACGTCACACAGAGGACACAGGTGGCCCCGAGCACTGGGCAGCCGCCGAGCGTCACACAGAGGACACAGGTGGCCCCGAGCACTGGGCAGCCGCCGAGCACTATCTGACCGGGGAGGGATGAATGAAAAACAAAAGCTTCTGCTTTTTCCTTTGTTCATTAGATGGTAAGCACCTATCCCCCATCCACTCCATGATCTAAGTAGGGTAAAAGATCATCCTGTCTTAGAGATTACTGTCCAGTTTTAAAGAAATACAGATAGGTAATCTAAACATAATTTAATGAGCACAAGCGGCAAACCGATACGTGTTATTAGCAATACAGCATTTAGGGCTAGTGGAAATGTTGAGGACTAGGGAGGGAAAATACGTAAGAAACCGTCAGACAATTAAGACAAACAGTGATGAGACCCGATGCGTTTCCAAGGCCTGTTACTCAGAAACACAGTTTTATTTTATTTAGCCAATAATCCGAAACTAAAACCAATAGCAGTATCTTTATGTATATTCAATATTGACTTCTAAATATTTTCTAAGTTTGCGATCCCATATTATGGTCAATTTTAATGATTGTGTTGTTAGGTGTCAGGTATATAAATTGAAGCCAAATAGGAGAATTTATAAATGTGAGACGATACAAAACAATATGAAGATGAAGACGATGAACCAAAACATAAAAAGCTACAGAAAGCCTCGTCCAGTCACCATCTGACGGGACAGAGAGTGGGTGACAGTGTCACATTTTGAGCATAGTTTTTCACTGAGCTTTCGTGGGCTGAAAGAAAGGCTTTACAGTAATCCTAGAATAAATTGCCATTTTAAAATAAACAGAAGACTTTATCCTAGGGGAAGGCTTACATTTTTTATTTTTCTTACTAAGTGCTATAAAATATTCTGCTCCATAAGTTGTCAGGGTATGAAATCTGAGTTGAGTCTATCATCCAATAACATTAATATTTTCATTCTGAGTTTAGTATTGGTTCTTTTTCTCTTGACTGCATTGAGGGGAGTTAGAGTAAGTAAAAGGCAAATACCAGTCCTTTGAATTGATGCCATTTCTACTAGGGTGATCAAACTGGGACGAGGGAAGCAGCAGGTGCCAGTTCTGAGAGAAATCCACCCAAACCAGAAGATGGGAACTTTCTCAGTTGCTCTCTGCTCTTCATTTACTACATTCTATTCAATTTTCAAAAAACTTTGTGACTCGTACATTGTAAAGTCTTTTTGGTGATGTCTATGATATTCAAAATTTCCACACAAATGTGTGTTTTTATAAATAACCTAATGTAAATAGAGGTGTAACCATCACAGTCTAAAGATTTTACATCAGTATATTATAAAGTTTCTGACACCTCAGATACTGTTTAGGGTTCCCTTTACCTTCTTCTCTATCTCTAGAGTAAAAAGCTATCTAGCGGGTTAAGGTAATTAACTTTATCTTTCTTTGTAATCGTACCACTTCTAATGCCTTTCCTAAAGTAATATTGTATAGTTTTACCTACTTTTTTGAACTTTTCATAAAATAAATATGACTGTATATATTATTTTGAGAGATTTCTTTTGATCGCTATTGAGATACATTTGTAGAATTTAGTGTGTGTATTTCTATTTTATATTTTGACTTAGTGTCCAGGATTCCAGCTAGCCACTGGAGAACGGTGTGATGCCGCTGCCCGTGGGAGCGTGGGATTCTCCTCAGCGCCCGTTCTCCAGACCTGTAATGGTTGTCGTCTATGCCGGACCAATGTTCACATCGTTCACATCTATGGCAAGGACCACCCCAGCCCTTCCGTGATTTCCCAATGTCCTACTACACATCCTTTACTGTTACGTCTCTTTTTTGTGACCAGAAAAATCAGAGCTCAAATAGTTATACTGGGTGACTTCTTGAAATGAGCGCCAAGTATGAGAACATTTGTACCCTGTATCATGCTTCCTGAGGGCTTCTGCCTTACAGGAGGGTCTCAGCAATCAAGGGCACTCGATGGCAGGTTGCTCATCTTTCATTTCGAGCCATCCCAGGCTTCTTCGCAGCATCTACATAGAAAGTGGTGATGGTGGTCAAGCTGGGTGTCAGGCATGGGTTGAAACGTGGACTTTCCCCTGTGCCCACTGACTCGGCTCAGCCGCGCCTCACGTGCCATCTCCAGGACCAAACGGGCCACGTTATACTCATATTACAACCTAGTCATACTATTTTCTTTCCACAATTTTGAACTCTACTGATTTTTGGTTTTGTGTTCCATGGGAAGAACGCATTTCTGAGAATCCAAAATGTTCCCACTGAAATGGAGATAAAGATGGTCCAGGACCACAGACTGGGTATAAACACGGCCTACAATAGACTACACTACATAGCATTTTGCAGTTTGCAATTTTCACTCAAAATTTATGTTTTTGAGATTTATTCAGAATAGATTAATAATTTCACTTTAATTATCTTTGCCATGTAAAATGAAATATGTAACACATTATATCTAACTATATTTCCAATATTATGCTAAAGAGTTGATGGGCTAATTCAATCATCAGCCTAATTCCAGGCCTTTGCAGCAGCTTTGAATAATTTTTCTATTATGTAAGGTATCAGCTAAAAAATGGTGTGCTCAGTAAAACACAATAAAATGTGTGTACATATGTGTGCATGTGTGTACACAGTACAAATCTTAACTGCAAATAGAAATTTTAAAGTACAAGGAAATACCATTTTCTACCAGCATCACAACTGATAATATTTTGTAAATGACTACACATTTTCAACTTGAATACTATGCCAAGCATAATTTATTTGATAACTATTCTGAATATAAATAACCATGGTTTCTAATAGCAAACACAAAAAATAAGAATGTTATTAAATAACTAACTGAAATAAATCACTGTTGTCTTTTGTTTTTAGTGAGAAAATGGTCAAAGCAACCACAATGTGTTAGTGGAGAGGTAACACTTCCATATCTTTACATTTAAGTATAATTCTTCATGTTTTAATGTCACATTTGTAATTAATTTTTTAATTCTTAAAAATTCATTTTGTGAAAATTGGTGTAATTAGTATGGTCACTGTCAAAAGATGGCATACATAATAGAAAAATTTAAGTCAATTTAATAGTGAGTGTTTTTATTAATTTTTAAAATCTTAATAGAAAATGGGAAAATAGAATCACTCCCTGTATTGAACTGTATCTAGGCAGAATACAATATATAAATTCATGTAATTTAAGGACTGTAATTTAAGTCAGTGTATGTAAAAGGATAAAATGAATGCTGGATCCTATGTTCACGCTTTGATGCTTTTCCTTGATTGAAATATTAATCTACCTATTTTTATAACTGGGCAATGGACCAATCATACATGAGACTTGGAAATATACCAGCGATATTTTAAAATGCTGAACTTCCCCTCTCCTGCTGTGGCAATCTGGTAAGAGGATGTCTTCTATAATGTCATCTTTGCTCAAATCTGCACAAGGAAATGCACTTTTCTACAAAAAATAAATTATTTAACCTAAAATGAAACCATGAAGTTATTTAAAAAATACAATAAGAAGTATAAAAGTACAGATACACTTTCCAAAGCAAGTGGCGGACAACCTCTATTTTACTTACAGGTATAATTAGGGAATTTCCTCATTTAAAAGCAAGACATTCTATTCTGATGATTTTTTAAAATAATGCCATTATTATAAAATATGACTGCTTGGTGCCATGGACCATCCAGAGAGGTGCCGGAGAAGTTGAGAGATTCACCAGTAGGGTCACAAGTTCCGCCAGAGCCTTCATCCCCGTCCAACAGCTATGAAATCTCGGGTTGTGAGTGTTTACCAGGCCCACCCACAGCCCTGTGGGACATGTGATAGCAGGAAAGGTTTATAAAGAACTTTATTACGTGCTCATGCCTGGAAAAAGCTGGTAGCTTCAATATTTCTGGCCAGCATTGAAAGAATATATCCAAAAACTTGTTCCAGAGCTGAAATCAGCAAGGTTGGAGGGAGAATGCTGTTCTCATCACGAACAAACACATTTTATCTCTCCTTGTCACTTTGTCCTGTGAACCTCAGTGACCTGGCTCTAATGATGACTCCTGTGAACTCCTGCCTCCAGGGTATAGGATGGAACTCCACTTTTTACATCTTTTTACAACTCAAGGTAACTTAAAATTTTCCTGTAAATGAAATGATTTTCTGATGAAGAACATTATTAAACTAAGGCAAAAATAAATGTGATAAACAATAGAATTTGCTAGACACAAAATACTGAATATTGGAGTTATCCAAATTCCAGGATCAGCACTGCTTAAGAGGATAACTCAAAAATTACATCGTGTGTGTTTTGATTTCCTCATCTGTAAAGCAAGGAGAATGTTAGTATAGACCAGTATGGTTTTGACTATCATAGGGGATGAAGGAAAATACAGCAAGCAACTAATAAATATAATCAGTATTACTCCAATATCTTTAAAAGTGAGCATTTTCTCCTCTAATAAATCTTTGTTACATAAATAAATCAAAGCGTAGACAATTAAGTATTGAAAGATACTCATTTTTGGCCTAGCTCTTCAACCTCACACAGAAATAAAGACTAAATTCCAGATTCAGCACACTTTTAGAAATATGTTAGCACTTTTCTCCTTCAGCAGAAATAAACCTTCAAAAGCAAATAGTAATTTCCCACTGTTTCTCTGGCATTCTGCTTGGGATTATCACTTAGACACAAGGTTTGCAGTTACCATTAGTGTCGTTTGCCTCATCTCACTGACGGGCAGTGAAGACCAGAGGCAGCTTTCCTGAAATCACGCTATAGGTGGTGTGGGGCTCACACAAACGGCCTGCGTTACTCGGGGTGCAGTTTGATGGACTCAAATTTCCCCCACTGTCACTAGATGTGGGGTTAGAAATCCCCACATGAATGTCTCATGTATGTCTCATTCGAGTAAGTCACTAATGGGTTACATTGGCTTTTTCCTTCACAGAAAAAGCAATAGATTTGGGCAGCCCTGAGGCAAACACAAAGACTGTTTTAATTCTTTCTTTGAGGATGTTTATCATCTCGTACCTTAAATTTAGGTCCTTTATCCATCTTGAATCAATTTTTGTGAGTGGAAAAAAGGTGTGCATCCAGTTTCAGTCTTTTACATATGGATATCCAATTCTCCCAGCACTATTTATTGAATAGGGAGTCTTTCCCTCAGTGAACACTTTTTTAATTTATCGAAGATTAAATAGCTGTAAGTTCTTGGTTTCATTTCCAGGTTATCTATATGATTCCAAGTATCTATGTCTCTATTTTTGTGCCAGTACCATGCTGTCTTGACCACTATGGCCTTGTAATACAGAAAATCTGGTATGGTGATACCCCCAGCTTTGTTTTTATTACTAAGAACTGCCTTAGCTATACGGGTTTTTTTCTGGTTCCATACAAAGCGCAGAATTATTTTTTCCAGGTCTTGAAAGTAGGATTTTAATAGGGATGGCATTGAATCAGTAAATTGCTCTGGGAAGTATAGAGACGTTAACAGTGTTGATTCTTCCCAGCCATGAGCATGGTACATTCTTCAATTTGTTAAAGTCCTCTGCTTTTTCCTTTCTTAGGATTTCATAATTTTCTGTATAGAGGTCTTTCACTTCTTTTGTTAGGTATATTTCTAAGTATTTCATTTTCTTTGGGGCTATGGTGAAGCGAGTTGTGCCCTTAATTAACCTCTCATCTTCACCATTGTTGGCATACACAAAGTCAACTGACTTGTGAACATTGATTTTATATCCTGAGACATTACTGTATTTTTTTGATGATGTCTAAGAGTCTTGTAGTTGAGTCTTTTGGGTTCTTTAAGTATTAGATCATATCATTAGCAAAAAGGGAGAGTTTGACCTCCTCTGCACCCATCTAGATGCCCTTTATTTTCATGTCTTATCTAATTGTATTGGCTAGAACTTCCAGCACTATGTTGAATAGCAATGGTGACAGAGGACAACCTTGTCTGGTTCCAGTTTTAAGAGGAAAAGCTTTTAGTTTTACTCCATCTGTAAAATATTAGCAGTGGGTTTGTCATAGATAGACTTGATCAGTTTAAGAAATGTGCCACCTATACTCCTCAGTGTTCTAATTAGAAAAGGACGCTGGATTTTATCGAATGCTTTTCCTGCATCTATTGAAAGGATCATATAGTCCTTGGTTTTGCTTCTGTTGATATGGTGAATAATGTTTATGGACTTTCGAATATTAAACCAACCCTGCATCCCTGGGATAAAACAACTACTTGATCATAATGTATGACTTTTTTGATGATAAGCTGTAATCTACTGGCCAAGATTGTGTTGAGAAGTTCTTCATCAATATTCATTAGTGAAATTGGTCTGAAAATCTCCTTTTTAGTTGACTCCTTACCTGGTTTTGGTATTAGGATGATATTTGCTTCATAGAACGTATTGGGGAAGATTCCTTCCTCCTAAATTTCTGTAGTATAGGAATAAGCTCTTCTTTGAAAGTTTTATAAAATCCTGGTGTGAAGCCATCCGGACCAGGGCATTTTTTTTTGTTGGGAGATTTTTTTAATGTTTCTTTCATCTCAGTGCTTGAAATTTGTCTATTCAGGAGATCTATTTCCTCTGGGCTAAGTCTAGAGAGAGGTTGTGATTCTAAATATTGATCCATTTCCTTCACATTGTCAAATTTCTGGGCATAAATTTTCTGGTAGTATTCAGAGATAATCTCTTGTATTTCTGTAGCATTAGTTGTTATTTCCCCTTTATCATTTCTGATTGAGGTTACTAGAGATTTTTACCCTTTTACTTCTGGTTAGTCTGGCCAAAGGCATATCTATTTTATTTATTTTTAAAAAAAACAAATTCCTTGTTCCATTAATTTTCTGAATGATTTTTTTTTTTAATTTTATTGATCTCTGATTTAATTTTGGATATTTCTTTTCTTCTGCTGGGTTTAGGCTTAGATTGTTCTTCTTTTTCCAATTTCCTTCAGATGGCTTTTGGGTTTGTTGATAAACTCTCTTTCTGTTTTCCGAATGTAGGCTTCTAAAGTGATAAATTTTCCTCTCTGGACCGCTTTTGCTGTATGTCATAAGTTTTGGTAGTTTGTGTCTTCATTGTTGTTATACTCAAGGAAGTTAATGATTTCCTTTTTTATTTCTTCCTGCACCCAAGTGTCATTCAGCATAAGGTTGTTTAACTTCCATTTCTTTGTGTGAGGTTGAGCATTTTTCTTGGAGTTGCATTCCACTTTTAGTGCCTTGTGGTCTGAAAACATGCAAGGTAGAATTTCAATTCTTTTGATCCTGCTAAGATATGTTTTGTGTCCTAGGATATGATCAATTTTGGAGAATGTTCCATGGGACGAAGAGAAGAATGTATATTCTATATCTTTGGGATGGAACATTCTATATACATCTATCAAGCATAGTTGTTCTAAAGTCTCATTTAAATCTCTAATATCTTTATTTAATTTCTGTTTAGAGAATCTGTCCAGCTCTGAGAGAGGGTTGTTAATGTCCCCTGTTATTATGGTGTTATAGGATATCATATTGCTCAGACTAAGCAAGGTCTATTTCAAGAATCTGTGAGCATTTAACTTGGGTGCATAAATATTTAAAATTGAAATGTCTTCTTGTTGTATTTTCCCCTTAACCAATATGAAGTGACCATCATTTTTAACTTTAGTTGCTTTAAATCCACATGTATCTGAGAATAAGATTGCAACCCCTCTTTTCTTCTGAGTTCTGTTTACCTGAAAAATTAACTCCCAACCCTTAACTCTGAATTTTAATTTGTCTTTTGATATGAGGTGTGTTTCCTGCAGACAGAAAATAGATGGCTAGTGTTTTTTAATCCAATCAGCCAATCTATGCCTCTTCAGTGGGGAATTCAAGCCATTGACGTTTATTGAGATAATTGATAAGTGTGGTAGTGTTCTATTCATCTTATTTTGTGAAATTCCATTCGTTAGTTTTGTCTTTTGCATCATTAGGGAAACTAGGTTCTGTCCTATATTTTCTGGGTATTTACTTTGCTGAAAGTCCATTGTGATGGTCAGTATGTAGGACAGGTTGAAATATTTCTTGTAAAAATGGTCTTGTTGTGACAAATTTCCTCAATGTTTGTATATCAATAAAAGATTTGATTTCTCCATCGATTTTAAAGCTTAGCTTGGTGGGGTATAGAATTCTGGGCTGCTAATTGTTCTGTTTAAGTAGGTTAAAGATAGATGACAATTGTCTTCTGGCTTTGAAAGTTTCATTAGAGAAGTCTGTGGTCACCCTGATAGGTTTGCCCCTGTAGGCAGATTTGTTCTTTTTGCTTAAGATTGCATTGGGTACGTGGGCTCTTTTCTGGTTTCAAAAAATGGATAGAATAATTTTCTCCAGATCTGTAAAATATGACATTGGTATTTTGATGAGGATTGCATTGAATCTGCAAAATCACTTTGGGTCATAGGAATATTTTAGCAATGTTAATTCTATTAATCTGTGAGTATGATATGTTTTTCCATTTGTTTGTGTCATCTTCAATTTCTTTCCTCTGTGTTTGTAGTTCTCTTTGTACAGATTGTTCACCTCCTTGGTTAAGGATATTTCTAGAAATTTTATTTTATTTTTTTGCTATTATGAATGATGTTGAGTCTTTGATTTGATTTTCAACTTGAATGTTACTGGTATTTAGAAATGCTGCTGATTTGTTTACATTTATTTTGTAACCTGACACTTTGCTGAATTTTATTTATAAATTCCTGGAGTCTCTTGGTGGAGTATTTGAGGTTTTCTAGATAAAAAATCCTGTTATCAACAAAAAGTGATAGTTTGACCTCCTCTTTCCTAATTTTCATACCTTTTATTTCTTTCTAGGGACTGATTGCTCCAGGACTATGGTGAATAGAAGTGGTGCCAGTGGGCACCCTTGTCTTATTCCAGGTCTTAGTGGGAATGCTTTCAACTTTTCCCCATTCTGTTTGATATTTTCTGTGGATATGACATACATAGCTTTTTAATCTTGAGATATGTCTCCTGTATGCCTAATTTGTTGAGGGGTTTTATCATTTAAGGGTGCTGAATTTTGTCTAATGCTTTTTCTGCATTTACTGAGATGATCCTTTGGTCTTTGTTTATGCTTTTGTTTATACGGTGATTCATAATCATTGATTTATAAATGTTGAACCATCTTTGCATCCTTGGGATAAAGCCCACCTGTCATGGTAGATTTTTTTCAATATACTGTTGAATTCAGTTTGATAGCATTTTATTGAGGATTTTTGCATCTGTATTCATAGAGGATACTGCTCTGTAGTTTTCTTTTTTTATTTTGTACTTTCCTGGCTTTGATATCAAGGTAATATTGGCTTTGTTAGGGAAGGCTACCCCTTTCTTGTTGTTATGGAATAATTTCTGTAGTAGGGGTACCAGCTGTTCTTTGTACGTCTGGTAAAATTTGACTGTGAATCCATCTAATGGGGGGAATTGTTGCAAGGTATTTTTATCACTGCTTCAATCTCATTGTTCATTATTGGTCTGTTCAAGAGTTCTATTTCATCCTGAATGAGTCTTGAGAGGTTATGTGCTTACAAAATTATATTTTGAAAGAGCCAACATTTTGTTCATTGATCCTTCCTCCCACTTCATTTAATTCTGCTATTAGTTATTTCTTTTCTTCTTCTGGCTTTGTGTGCCATTAGAATGTTAATTTGTGATCTTCCTGTCATTTTGATGTATGCATTTAAGGCTATCAATTTTCACTGTATGGCTGAATCCCATAGATTTTGGTAGGTTGTGTCCCATTTTTCATTCAGTCTGAAGAATCTTTAGTTTTAATTTAATTTCATTATTGACCTAACAATTGTGCAGTGGCAGGTTGTTTAAATTCTTTTCGTAGAATTGAATGTTTCACAAACTGCCAACCTAGAATTTTATATACTACAAAACTAAATTTCTATGTGGAGAAGAAATAAAGATTTTTCTAGGAAGCAAACACTGAGGGAATTTGTTAAGACTAGATCTGCTCTGTAGGAAATACTCAAAACACATTATACATGGTTCAGCACAATAGACACCCACCAGAGTAAAACCACCCAAAAGTTAAAGCTCAGAGCTCATCTCAAACAATAGCACAACAAATAAAAACAAATAAATAAAGTTCTACCCAACAGGATTAACAGCCACATGTCTCACTTATCAATTCTTTCAATAAATGTGAATGGTCTGAATATCCAATTCAAGAAACACAGGCTGACTGAATGGATGAACAAATACAACTCAAGTATCTTCTGTCTCCAGGAAACAGATCTAAATCATAAGGACTTATGCAGACTCAAGGTGAAGGGATGGCAAAAAAAAAAAAAAAAAAATTCCATACAAATTGAAATGAAAAGTAAAAGCAAGTATAAACATTCTAATATCAAATAAAATTGACCTTAAATCAGTAATTGTAAAGAAATAGAAAGATGGTAATTACCTACATATAATGGTATAAGGAGCAATTCAACAAGAAGACATAAAAATATTTATACACCTAACACTAGAGCACCCCAATTCACAAAGCAAACCCTACTAGAGCTAAGCAACGAGATAATAGCAGGGGTGGGGATGTGTTCCTTAACTCATCACTGTGAGTCTCTGTGACACACTATTTAATTCTATAAAGACCAGTTTCCATGTTTCTATGTTAAGAATGCTAAAAACTCCTCTGTTTCATGAGACTATCTCAGGAGCAAGTGAGATACTTTATATGAAAATACTTTGCCTGAAAGCATTTTGCAAACTCTAAAACATAATTCATATGTAAGAAATATCATCATTGTTAGAGGTCAGAGTTGTGAGGGAAAAGTGATGATTCTTTTTTCCTGACTTCAGAGTTGGAAACTACTGATATTTATTAGTTCAATCCATGGTAAAGAGCAATAAGGCAGCGGTAGGATTAAATTTTAAAGCACTTGTGCAGGCAGAGTTCCTAATGATATTTTATACTTCAGACAAAATTGAATAATCATTAGATATTTTACTGCCAAAATAAAATCAAAGCAGATAAAAATGTACATTCTATTTAAAATTCATCATGGTGATGGGTAGAATTATATCAACATGGACATCTTCCATGGATAGACTCAGTCTTGAGCCAACACCTTCTTCTTCCACATCTATCAGCGTTTGAAACTGTTACCTGTTTTCCAAGTGTAATGTAAGTAACATAAATATTGATTTGAAAAGCCCCTGTTGTGATGCTGAAAGTGAAAAACACTTCAAAGATGCTTATAAATAAATTAGAAAATCAGGTGAGCCTCCATCAGAATTGGTTCAATGTTTTCCTTTTTTCATTTCCCTTTAGAATTTGAAGGGTTTTTTACTTTTCTTCTGGGGGATTTTTCCCCCACATCACAAATTATAGATTCTTGGTTGCATAGTAAATGCCTTGGAATTGACTAAATTCTCTCAAGAGTTCAGGCCATTTTCGTATTTATCATCTGTGCAAGCACATTTTTGCTTTTTGTGAAAATAATTCTCCATGGCATCTGGCCATTCTACAGCCTGCTTGACACAGTATAATTCTGAGGACTTATTAAATGATCTTGTGCAGCACCTATTCAATAGAACTTCCTGTGAAGATGGAAATGTCCACCTGTAATGTCCAGTACGGCTGCCCCTAGCCACATGTGGTGAGTATTTGAAATGGGGCTAGTTCATCTCAAGAACTCACTTTTTAATTGTTTTAAATTTAATTGATTTAAAGTTAAATTTAAAATAACACATGTGGCTAGTGGCTAGTGTACTGAACAGCATAGCTCTAAATGGTTATTTTACTTTGTGCTTCTAAAACTACAGGCAGTTTTATAAATCTAAATTTTCTTTTAAAGAAAGTCTAGTTACTGAATCTTGAGACCTTCTATCTATCAACCATGTGTGACAACTGTATTTCAAGTCATGTAATTTTTGAAAATTGTCGTAGAAAAAATGTACACAAAATTTGAGGACAGGTTTCCTGATTTTTAAGATTATGGAAATAAACTATACTGATTCAGCTCTCTCTCCTTTACTGTTCTTTTTTTGTTTTGTTTTGTTTTTTTGTTATCAATTTAGGGAGACTTTTATTTTATCTGTAACTTTACCCATATTGTGTTATTGCACTTAGGATATCACATGTCTAAACACACTAGCAAAGAACACTTCAATCAATTAGCCCCCAAATCATTCACTATCACCTAGAAGAGGATAAGAGTCTAGGATACGATGACCCCCCTAACATACATACACAAAGTTTCCACATGATATAGGGAAAAAGTCAAAGTAAGATTATGTATTTTTTTTTTTCTTTGAGACAGAGACTCACTCTGCCACCCGGCTAGAGTGCAGTGTTATCACCATAGCTCACTGCAACCTCAAACTCCTGGGCCCAAGCAATCCTTCTGGTTTCAGCCTCCCAGGTAGCTGGGACTACAGGCACATGCCATCATGCCCAGCTACATTTTCTATTTTTTGTAGAGCAAGGATCTTCCTCTTGGAGGCTGGTCTTAAACTCCTGAGCTCAAGCAATCCTCCAGCAATGGCCTCCAAAAGTGCTAGCATTATAGGCCTAAGCCACCAGGGTAGACTGCTGTCATTTTAATATGGGAGAGTGAATGGTGGGATCACACCTATGGTGCATAATGCAAGGGTACATGTCGGATCTATTAAGGATAGAGTATAAGTGTCTTATCACAATAATTAAGTAAACGGGATGAGGTATATATTAACCAGTGTGATGTAAGCATTCCTAATTCTATATGAAGTCAGCAAATTGTACCCCATAAATGCATCAATGTATACATGATCTATGTGTTTATGATTTAATAAAAAATCAAAAAAAAAAGTATAAGAATTGCATATTGGATATCGAATGTCATTATAATGTCCTTTGCTGTTCTTAAGTTAGTTTTTGCCTAACATTTATTGTTCACTCTTGTAATCTAGGCCCTGTGTGGAAGTTTAAGACAGCTGACATAAATCAGAAGAGGTTGCATTATATGTACACAATCTGAAGTTGCATTATATATACACATGCAGACAACGTGTAGTGACATAGGAAACGTGTAGTGGAAAATCATTCTACTTGTGGTCAAATTAGAGTTCTGCAATCCCTGGGCAACTCATTTCAGGCCTTAGGACTTCTTTTTTTCTTTTTAACCCATAAAAAGTACGTTTGTCTCAAGGCTGTCTTAACTCACCAATGCTGTGGTCTGATTGGTGTATTCCATTATGTAGACAAGGAATCAGAGGTCCCCACTGAGCTATAGCAGAGCATAAGTCATTCTTTCATAATGACAGTCACCAAACACTGACAGCTTTCTGCGTGTTCCCTCCCATGTGTTAAGTGTTTTTCCTGAATCCTTTCCTCACTATCATCCTGATGATACGTAACTTCTACTCTGAGCCTTATTTTCCAGATAAGAAAACTGAGATGACTGTGTTGAAATGTTGCAAAACTAAGGTTTGAATCCAGGCAGCTGGATATCAAGAACTTTGCACCCAACTCAGGCATCATACCACACTGTGTTGGCAAAAATTGGGTGAAGAAATTCCCGCGGTGGAAGTATTTCCATCTTGTAATGATGTAATGAACTTGAGCCATTAAATTGATGGTGTTTACACAAAATTATTTTTAATATTTGAATGGACAGCTTAAAAGAAAATGAATGTGTGAATACAAATAGATTTTCAAAGAATACTTCTTTCCCTGGCAGCAGTGCCCTAGAAGTAGCAGGTTTTAAAAATGAGTCTCCCACCAAAGGGCTGACATCTCAAGGGGTCTAATTTATTCTGAATTGTCCTCAATTGCTTTCTATTTGAGAAGATGGCAACACTCCCAATGGTGTCAAAATAGGCCATATCATGGGTGGCTTAGAAAATAAAGTCTATTAAACACAGAGAAATCAACAGTGGAAAAGTGACAATGTAGTATTACTAGCTAACATTAATTAAATACTCAGTATGGGCCAAATATTTGTGTTAAGCGCTTTATGTGACGAGTTACACATTTTTCTTTCTTTCTTTCTTTTTTTTTTAATTGAATCATAGCTGTGTACAATAATTCAATCATGGGGTACAGTGTGCGGGCTTGACATACAATCGGAGATATTTTTATCCACCTGATTGACATACCATTCATGAGATTTTCTCATTTACTATGTGAAAATATTTTTGATCTGTGTTTAGAAGTTTTCTCCTGACCCTTCAAATATGCACCACAGGTGTGATCTCACCCTTTATCCTCTCTTTAAAAATATTTTATCTTAGAAATTTCGTATATGATGTAAATATTACTGTCATACCCTATGACGTAAATATTACTGTCATACCTTTGCCGGAGACGAGAAAATGAAGCACAGATCTGACCCAAGGTCATTCGAGGGGTGAATGATGGAGCAGGCATTTAAACCAAGGCAGTTCACGCCTGCTAGGCTGGGCTTTCTCTGTGTCAGGAATCCTCAATTATGGACAAAACGCCTGCATAGGGACACAGAAGGCCTGCCCTCATATGGCTTGGATTAGCAACTGTATTTTTATTTTTGTGTTTTTCACAAGAGGTTGCCCCAGGAAAAAAAGAGAGAAAAAATCTAATTATAAAGATGAATGAGATTTACACCCAACCAACATGAGTAAATAAGGACATCTGGGCTCTGAAAGGTGATTTCACTTGCTATATGTAACAAAATGCTTCAAGTTATTAGAAGTTTGAACATTAGCAGTCTTTTAATTTTTTTTTTTTTTTTTTTTTTTTTTTTAGGCAGAGTCCACTACGTCACCCTTGGTAGAGTGCTGTGGCATTGCAGCTCATAGCAACCTCGAAATCTTGGGCTCAAGCGATTCTCTTGCCTCAGCCTCCCAAGTAGCTGAGACTACAGGCACCTACCACAACACCAGGCTATTTTTTGTTGCAATTGTCATTGTTGGTTAGCTGGTTCAGGCCGGGTTTGAACCTGCCGACTTCAGTGTATGTGGCTGGCATCATAACCACTGTACTACAGGGGCTAAGCCCAGTCTTTTAAGTTTTCTAAGTAAAATCCTTTCCTACATATGATTGGGAGGCTGTCAGGAAATAAGAGGAGAGAATTAGAAAAAATAAGAGAAAATTTGGGTTCCCATCCTGATTTTGATATAAAAACAAAAAAACTTCTATTAAATAGTTGACTTGGACTTCAGGGACACTTTTTGGTGTGATCCATCTTTTAAGAAACTCTATAATCATATGAAAGGGGCTAAATCATCTAGGAGGGAAATAGCAGACATGACAATTTCTTTCTTTTTCCCCTGAACTAACCTAGCGGTTCTCAACCTGTGGGTTGTGACCCATAGGAACTGTATTAAAGGGTTGCAGCATTAGGAAGGTTGGGAACCACTGCAATAATCTATTTTATTGAATGAGAACTATGTTGACAAAATTTCCTTTCAGACTTGGAAGACAGTAATGCAACAACAACAACAAGAACAGTGAAACACTGTAGGTCCATCCTGAGTGGAGCTGTGAGACTAGCACTTCATGGATGCTTAAATCTAGCTCCTGTGGTGCTGACTATGCCAGGATCTCAGAAGTTAACATGAAACAACCTGAATTTTCTCTGACCTTCTCAGAGAAGTCCAGAAATGCTGTGTAACTCCCAAGCCAGCCAGTTATATATCTAGATGCACTTATTTACTTATGAAAAATACTGTAAAAAATTAAAACATTCCTTGTAGAAAAAAAAAATCAAGGACGGTAGGACTAAGTATATGTGATTTGTGTAGATTAAAGCAGAAGCAGTTTAATATTTAATAGTTCTCTAAGAAGATGTCCTACCTGAAGAATAATATCGATTAATTCAAGCAATGATTTGATGTTATATGGTAAGAGGAGTAAATGTAATGATGATCTCCTAATTTCAATTGCTTTTCCCACCATGTTTGATGATGTCTTGCACAAACATGGTTTATGTTCCCAAATGTGGGGCCCCACACACGATAGTGACCCAGCAAAGGCTGACCTTGGAATGGCATTGTCCTGTATACACATTCAAAATGATGTCTTTTCTTTCTTTCTTTTTTTTTTTTTATTGAGACATTCTCACTCTGTTGACCTGAGTCATAACTCATAGCTCACAACTCTAGGGCTCAAGCAATCCTCTTGTCTCTCAGCCTTCCAAGTAGCTGGGACTAGAGGTGCCTGCCACAATGCCTGGCTAGTTTTTCTATTTTTAGTAGAGGTGGGGTATCATTCTTGCTCAGCCTGGTCTCGAACTCCTGAGCTCAAGCAATCTACCCGCCTCAGCTTACCAGAGTGCTAGGATTACAGGCCACTGTGCCCAGCCATGATTTCTTAATAAAAGGAAAACATTTTGATACATTAAAACAAAGACTTTTATGGGCCATGAATGGAATTAGCACCCCTAATAGTGCCTTAGATAACTGTATTTCATTGTTATGTTATTCCTTATAACCTTAGTGGAAATGCTCTACATGAGTAGGAACCGAACACCCTAATTAAAAGCAAACATTGCTATATTTAACAAAGTTTAATTTGACAGGCGGAGGCATCTAAAGTGTGATGTACTTTTTAGCAGTAGTATCGCCTCCTCCCCCCTTTTTTTGCAGCAGAACAACTATCAAATGACAGTTGCAGGGACGTGTGGTACATAAAATAATAAATACAAATTTGTGTGTATAGATCATTTGATTTATTGGATTCTTTGTGGCCACTTCTAAATTGGTATCTCCTCCAATGTAAACAACATTTACATAGAAGTAATATTATTAAGAACTTCAAGTCCACTCAGCAACAGAAGGGAATCTTGAATTGAAATAAGGCATAATAATTTATCTCTTTAATGAATGCAAAATGCTAGAATTATGGCTAGCTCAACAACAAAGAACCATAAATGTCCTGAAGGTATTTCAATATCAGTTTATAAATAATACATCAAGAAGCCTGGGGTAGATTCAGAAAAGTTCAATATAAGATCTAGCTCTGCCATATAGGCAAGTCAAACAGTAACTTAGTTTCCTCTTATGAATTAGAAACAATAATAATCTTTCCATTGACTCATTAGAGGATTATGAACAAGTCAGATTATGCAGATTAAGTTCCTTTTCAAATTATAATATGTATACAACAGATACAAGATGCCAATATTTTATATATTTCAATGAAGAACAGAACCAGTATCTGTAGCTTCTAACAAAGCCTATATATATAGGGAAGAGGAGGGGAGAAGTCATTCATAGCTTCCTTTTTTTTTTTTTTTTTTTTAAGAGATAGGTCTACCTCTTTTGCTCAGGCTCGAGTGCAATGGTTTTATCATAGCTCACTGTAGCCTCAAATTCCTAGCCTAAGCCTCCCAAGTAGTTTGGCTATAGGCATGTGCCACTGTTCAGGGATAGTATTATTTACTTACGTTTTCAAAGAGACAGGGCCTCACGTGTTGCCCAGACTAGTGTTGAACTGGCTGCAAGTGATCCTTGCTCCTCAGCCTCCATACTTTCTTTAATTCAGTTTGTTTCTCATTTGAGTATCCACCTTCAAATTGACATCTAGAAATGTTTATATCCTAAAATCTCTCTCCCTCTTATTATCTTTCAGGTCAAAAGGAAAATAATGACCAGGTAACTATAATTAACTGAAAGAACCACCAGGTAAGGTATTTGGGAAGATTATGTAGCTACTGGGGAACAAAGCTGATGTCGAAGCACTTCTTCTCTCAGAAATAAAACCCAAAATCTTCAACAAAACCAATATTTTAAAACTCAAAGATAATGTCAGTGAACCAAATCAACCCAACACAAAGAATATAGGAGAAAATAAACCTCTTTCCTCCTCAAATTAAAAGCATCACAAGAATGGAGAAGCATGAATCCCATGTACTCAATTCTGATATGAGGACAATTAATGACAATTAATGACACGGTGGGGGTGAGGGAAGCGGAGAGCAGAGAGAGAAAGAATGAGGGAGGGGTGGGGAAAGGAAGAGCAGAGAGAGGGAAGGAGCAAGGGGGATGGGGTCTTGGTGTGTGCCACACCTTTTGGGGGCAAAACACAATTGTAAGAGGGACTTTACCCAACAAATGCAATCAGTGTAACATGGTTTCCTATACCCTCAATGAATCCCCAGCAATAAAAATATATACATATATAAAAAAATAAAATAAAATAAATAAAATGCCACATTAGACTTCTTATAGCATTCGGTACTAAAAGTGCCTATCAGTTTGCCTGTTCAGCTTAATCAGTAAAAATCTAGTTACAAAAACAAAAACAAACAAACAATAAATTCCAGGTTATTGAAATTCCTCCAAGAATCTCAAATAGTTGCTCATTAGAGGGTGTTACAAACTGTTGCTAATTGAATTAATCCAGTTTGGCCATTCACAAATACTGGGTTCTGAATGGTAAAAATTCATGTTTTCTGATTGTTACAGATAGAAGAGATACCTATAACCATCTCACCCCCTCACCTCTCTTTCAGGTAAGAAAGGAAAACTCTGATTGAACTGCTGCATATTCATACGCTTGCAGCAGACAGGCACAAAAACGGCCACCTCACCTTTCCTGCAAGGTCAGTGAAGTCCTAGCTCTCTGTCCAGTTAGCTGTTCTCTTCACTCCTTGAGTAACATTATGTTCACAACAGTCTTCTCATGGCATCTAGGCTTAATCCCGTAGTCAGAGGTTGGTAATAAAAACTATCATAATCAGCATTTATGCATCAAGCTTAGGGCGTTGTTCTTAGTACAGAACACCGGTTCTTCATTCAAGGGTGAGAATATGTCTACAATATTTCCAGACAATCCACTTAAATTGAATTCTACCAATTTAATCAAAGAAATGCCACCACTAATACTCTACATGGAATTAACACAGTAATTAGACTTAAAATACTAGTTGTCACAGCTATCTGTCTCTGGGTCCTGACTTGACTGGAGAAAGCCATTTAAATGTTAGCTAACCACTTGGAGACGGTACTTCTCATTTAGATAACCATCTTTAGGTAGCGATGAGAACCCCCCCCCACACACTCAGTCTGTGCTAAAGTATGTTAGTTATAGTCAAAAAAGAAAAAAATTAATCAGAATGAACAGTCATTTACATAAGGTAGTCTAAAGTCTAATAAGTATACTAATTGCTATGATATATATATATATATATTTTTTTAATCTTGTTTTTGTAGAAAGCACCTGCATTTTTGTCAGCCAGCAATTATTTATACTGAGGCTTAGAACTTCCATTTTAATATTATCTCTTCATTTCTGAATATGATTGTTTATAAAATAGTAAAGTAATTCCTATAATTTATCTAATGAATTTTCAGCTGAAATCATATCAGCTTAACAGAGTATATTGTTATACAACGTAATTTAGTAAAAAGTAAACAAAAACTCACAAACTAAGGAAACATGAACATTCAAGCAGAAAATATTATCGTCTGGTTTGAATTCAACGTTTGAAATAGTAGCCCTGTGCAAGAAATGTTTGAGGAACAAATAGTTTAGTTTCTTACTAAATCATGTTAATTTTTGACCATAAAAATTAAGCATATTAAATGGTTGACTCAAATTAGTTGACAATGTGTCTCTAATTTTTTATGAAAAGACTATTGCATTTAGTGTTAGTAACATTGAGTGTAATGTGGAGAAAGGCTTTTAAAAGTTTTATTCTATTTCTAAAATTGAATTACACCTGAGTTTGACTTTCACTTATACTACTATAATATTTAGCTCTGTGCCCTTAAGAATTTCTTCAGGGTTGTTTTTCATAACTTTTAAGAGATTTCCAATGAACGTTAGTGGCACCTTATATTTATTGAGCATTTACTCAAGGCACTTTCACTTTATTATCTCATTTCCCTCAAAATAACTCTATGAAATTACCATCCGTATTTTACAGATTAGCAAACTGAGGTACAAATAGCAGACAAGGCTGTATAAACCAGAGAAAGGTAGGCCTTGGATTTGAACCCATGCAGTATTTTCAGAATCTGTGATCTTGACAGGTATTCTGTCTTCGATATAGTTGTAGCAGACTTTTAGGCAAGACATTTTGTTTTTACTAAATCCCACAAATTAATTCATGACGTGGAGAATTTGAGAGATTAAATTGGTTTAAATTTGAATAGAATACTACAAACCCTCACCTGGTTGGGGAGATATAGGCTATTATGCAGTTTTGATTTAAATAGAAACAGAACTTATATTTATTTCTCTTTCTCTAGCTTGATTCTTCAGATTCAGAAGATTTGGTCACAATTTTCAACTTTCCACTGGTCTTGGATCAACAGGTGAGCTTCTCAATGTCCTGTGTCAAAACTCATGAGTACTCCCCGATGATTTAAACACACGAATAACTTAGGTTCCTTTAGTTTTAAACAGTCCAAATCTAACTGGCTATTACCTCTGGGCATTTTGTTATTACTGTCTTATGGAAAGAGCTGCACCAATTTTTCTTCAGGTGTTATGAATGTTAAGTCAGGGCAGCCGAGATTGCGTCTCTCGAGTTGGAGTAGGTCTTTGGCTTACTCAGTAGGTGGCGCTCTTTCCTTCTCTCTACGAATCTTAAAACAGCCCTAACAAACTACTGGGGAAACTGCTACGGATACCATTTTCCAGGAAAAATGTGAAATAGATGCCAGAGCCAAATGTTTGATACTCATTGTTTTTCTCCCCCATTTTCTCAGGAAAAAGTTAGCATTGTTAAATTCTGGAAAGAATCAAATTTACCAAATCGTCTCTAAAATCTGTCCAAATGTATCCATTTTCTAGTCTACACCCCTATAGAAAATGGATAGCAGGCTACATGTCCAAAGAGTCAGGGTAGTTATTAAATACTTAGTAATATATACATTAAAAGTGTGTGTAGAGAAACTTAATTTTGGTAAAATCAGATTTTTTTTCTTTCTTTCTTTCTTTTTTTTTTTTTTGAGACAGAGCCTCAAACTGTTGCCCTGGGTAGAGTGCTGTGGCATCACAGCAACCTCCAACTCCTGGGGTCAAGCGATTCTCCTGCCTCCACTTCCCAAGTAGCTGGGACTACAGGTGCCTACCACAACGCCCGACTATTTTTTGGTTGCAGTCATCATTGTTGTTTGTAGGCTCCGGGCTGGATTTGAACCCCCAGCTCAGGTGTATGTGGCTGGCACCTTAGCCGCTTGAGCCACAGGCGCCGAGCCAACAGCATATTTGCAAATAAGAACTAGACTATTTTTCTTTATGGTCTTTAGTCATGCACCCAGAAGTGGTCATCTTTTACTTTTGAGTGACATAAGAATAATATCTTTGAAAACAGCAATCACTATTAATTAATCATCATGTTCTGCCTGGCCAAGTCCAGGGCTTCTTACATAACATTTGTTTTACGACATCTTCCACACCAGTGGACTTATGATGCTACTTACGTGCGGTTCTTTGACAAAGCATCAGCATCAATCTGGAAGCTTGTTAGAAGTGCAGATTTGGGGGTCCACCCCAGACCTTCTGAATTTCTGGGGGTGGAGCTTGGGAATCAGTATTAACAAGCTCTCCAGGTGATTCGCAAGCCTGCCAGAGTTTGAGACGTACTGCAACAGAGGGTTTTAATGAGGCCAATTAGCATTAATTGGTACAACACACCAGATAGAAATGAACTGCTCCCTGGGATGCTGCACCTTTTTCTTCTTTTCATTTGATGATTGAAACTAACCTGTATTACTTAAAAAATTTTTCTGCTACCCATTCGGTGAGCAAATGAACATGTGAACCACTTTCCTTTTACTCCACCTCTTAAGTAGATCTGTTACTTTGATATGTGTAAAATAAGAGATCTTAATCATGTTTAGAAGACAAAACTTTTTTTATTTTTATAAAAGATTTCACCTTAAACCATTAGTATATTAGCATATATAGTATACATTTAGAATATATTAACAAATTACAAAAACCAAATAAGAATGATCTAAATAATTGCTATTTCCTGTTTCTATGAGGAAAATTAAACCACTACCATTCATTTGCCATGTCAGAGCTAACCACATAATCTCATCAAAATCTACAGTTTCCCTGCATAAGAAGCTCATTTGTAACTGTAAAAAAAAAAATAGTTTGATTCTCAATATTTAAAATATAGAATTAATTTGGTAATAATAGTATTAAATGGACAAATATTGTTCCAAAGTTTGGGATCACGTTGGATTTCCAGCACCTTTCTGGGAGAACCTAATAATGCCCATAGCATGTTTTTAAATATTATGAAGAGGGCAGTACCTGTGACTTGGTGGGGAGGGCGCCAGCCCTATATACCGAGGGTGGCAGTTCAAACTCAGCCCCGGCAAAACTGCAACAAAAAATAGCCAGGCCTTGTGGTGGATGCCTGTAGTCCCAGCTACTTGGGAGGTTGAGGCAAAATAATCGCCTAAGCCCAGGAGCTGGTGGTTGCTGTGAACTGTGTGATGCCAGAGCACTCTACCGAGGGCAATAAAGTAAGACTCTGTCTCTAAAAAAAAAAATAAATCAATAAACATTAATATTATGAAGAGAGCCACTTAGTTCCTGAGTTAAAGTAGAGTTTCTTCTTATAATTTGGTATACAGGGTTCCTAAATTTGGACATTTTCCACCTCAGAACAAAAGGTCTGAGGTGCTTTTCAGTCAAAAAGAAACTCATGGGTGGCAAAGACATGGAGAAGAACAAATACATTGTATTTTGGTTGCTAGAAACATATGGACAGTTTTTTTGATATTTTGATGTGAAAAGAATATATGTGTATATGCATGTTTTGAGTATAAAGTAAGAATTTAAGATAAATATAGCCAAGTGTTTTTAGGATGCTTAATCTGATAGTAGATTAGAAGTTATTAAAACAGTACAAATTTACAGGATATATGTGTACAAGGAAGTGTCTCCACACAAAAATTTGAGAAATGCCATTACATATCTATTTGTTTCAGAAATTGGACATGAATTATTTCTGTTTGGAACTGCAATGCATTATGTATCTCAGAGAATAGTTACTGGAAAATGACATGCTAAAACCCCTGTTAATGGAAATACATAACACAAGTCACAGCAGAGAATCAAGAATAGCAGAAAATGAAAACACTAACTCAAGACAACAACATTAATAACATAATGCCAACAAAGCATTCTTCAGAATCACTGAATTCCAACACTTACTATTGAAAATGTTGTCAAGTGTCACATGACAAAGTTCTTAACAGACTATTGAAATTAGAGTCTTTGATGAACCCTAGAAATATTCCAATTTTTGTTTATGAATACTGAATCTTACATCTACATTTAATAGAGTATTTAGTAGGGTAGTAGTAAGAACTTCTTCATTCTATTGTGCAAAGTGAAAGCCAATGGAATTACACATCATTTACCCAAAGAATTGAGGGAAAGGCTTTTATTTTTTGCTTCAGTTTGAAGTCAATTATTTTTTTTTAATAAGTTTCTTCTTAAAGTTACTGGGAATAAGAAAGTATTAGTCAACTGGGTATGTTTTTTGTTGGTGTTACTATTATAACTTACATTTTTATTTTAATTATGTATTTTTTTCTAAGGGACATCGTAGCCTATAGTAACCAAAATAGCATGGTATTGGCACAAAAAAGAGTCATAGACCAATGCGCTTTTGTCTTTCTGAGCAGTGAGAGATTTTCCCTTTCTTGCCAGCTCAAACATGCACTTAATTGAGCAAGTTTAAGTCATTTTTAAATGAAAACAGTTTTTAAGAAATAAGGTCCTAAAAATTGTTTATTTTTATTAGACTTCAAGTATATATATATATCTACTGAATTTGTGTGTTTATGTCTAGATATTGTATTGGTTTACTATAAAAAAGTTTTTGCTGGTGTTTACATATTACCTCAACTTAGTGTCAGGGTAAATATTTTTTATTTTATTTCTATTTTTTTGATAGTCAAAGATCAAAGACTGAGACTCAGCAAGCAATTAAAAATACATATTAGATTTGTTAAAATCTCATAATTTAGAATCAGAAATATAAGGATCAAACAAGACCTACTATGTTATAGCTGTGTAACTTTAGGAAAATTACTTTTCTAAGCCTTTCTTTTCTTAGCTGTGGTATAAATTTAAAGGAATACTTACTGTAGAAGGTTGCTATGAGAATTTAATGATAGGATCCAACCCTGATATGATAGATATTTAAACATTCATCCTTTAATTTTGTTTTTATTTTGGATGCAGACTCTTGCTATGTTGCTCAGGCTGGAGTGCAATAGCTTTTGGAAAGCTCAATCATATTTCACTGTATCTGGAACTCCTGGACTCAAGTGATCCTTTCTTTTCAGCCTGCTGAGTACCTTGGACTTCAGGTGAAGAGTGCTACAACAGGCTAGACATTCATCCTTTTCAAGAAGACAGAAGAATGGCCAACAAACACATGAAAAAATGCTCAACATTTTTAATCATCATAGAAATGCAAATCAAAACCATAGTGAGATATCACCTAACCCCAGTGAAAATAGCCCACATCACAAAATCCCAAAGCTGCTGCAGATGCTGGTGTGGGGACAGAAAGAAGGGGACACTTACTCACTGTTCTTGGGATTGCAAACTAATATAACCTTTTTGGGAAAGAATTATGGAGAATCCTCCAAGTGCTAAAAATAGACCTTCCATTTTATCCCTCAATCCCATTACTAGATATCTACCCAGAAGAAAATAAATCATTTTATTGTAAGGAAATTTGTACTAGAATGTTTATCACACATCAATTCACAATCTTTAAGATGCGGGAACAACCCAGTATCCATCAACTTATGAAGGGATAAATACACTATGGTATCGGTATGCCATGGAAAACTATTAGGCCATAAAGAAAGAAGGAGACTTTAGATCTTTTCTATTTACCTGGAAGGATTTGGAGAACGTCCTCCTAAGTAAAGTAGCATAAGAATGGAAAAGCAATACTCAATACTAACAGGAAATACCAATGTACTCAATACTAACAGGAAACTAGTAGATGAACAACTACATGCCCACATGAGAGAAAAAAAACAATTAAATTCAATCAATAAAAGGGAAGGGAAGAGGAGAAAAGGGGGAGGAGAAAGGAGTGAAGGGGGAAGAGCCAGGAGGCTTGGAAAGCTCTCAGGTAATGTGCACAGTTGTTAGAGTATACAGCATACCTCCTGGGTGAAGGGCTTAACTCCAACATGGACTTTACCTAACAAACAGAAACAGAGTAACCTAATCATACACACCCTTATACTAACCTGAGATTAAGATAAATAAATAAGCACATAAAACTTAAAAATAGAAATGAATAGAATAAAAGGACTGTTGTAATTATATTGCCCCTTTGTAAGACAAACAAAAATCCCCTTTAAAACTATAATTTAAAAAGTAAATAATTCCAGAATTGCCCCTTATGTTGCTATCCTAGACTGGTGATGTCCAATATCCTAGCCACTAGCCACACATTGCTTTTTAAATTTATATTAATTAAAATGAAATAAAACTACAAATAAAGTTCCTCACTGGCCACATTTTAAGTGTTCAACAGATGCAAGTGACTGGTGGCTACCACATCGAATAGTGAAGATATAGAATATTTTAGCTGGATGGGGTGGCTCACACCTGTAATTCTAACACTCTGTGGGGGCAAAGTGGGTGGATCTCTTGAGCTCAGGAGTTCAAGACCAGTTGGAGCAAAAGCGAGATCCCCCCAACCCCTGTCTCTGCCAAAACAAAACAACTACTTGGGGATCATGGCAGGCACCGATATCCCAGCTATTAGGGAGGCTGAGGCAAGATGATCACTTGAGCCCAAAAGTTTGAGGTTGCTGTAAGCTATGGGTCCAAGGCACTGTACCCAGGACTGCAGAGTGAGGGGGAAAAATGTGTATATATATATATATATATATATATACATATTTTATGTATTTATACATACATACATATACAGACATATATATGTATGTGTATGATTTTTATCTTTAAAGAAATTCCTTGGGGACTGCATTTTTCTAGATTTTATAGGTAAAAAGGTATATGAATATAGGACATAAAAAGATTGTATCACATTTCCATATAATTTACTACTGGTTTGTCCCAGATTTTTCCCTAAAGTGGCTGGTTTTTATTGTTTGTTTTTGACCAAAGTCAGTGATTAAGTTATGTAAATAAAGCTTAAAAAGTACAGGGTCCCAAAACAGACAAATCAAGCCCCCTGTCATTCCTTCAGAAATTAAACTAATACTATTCTGTCCAGTGTTGTCATCTAATTTGTTTAGGTCATTCTTTTTTCTTCATGAGAGAGAAATGGTGGCTTCAGGGGAACCATGAATTTGTGTCACTTTATTACGGGGCCAAGAAACAGCAGGCCTGTTTATAACACAATGTAAACAGGCTTAGAATAAGAAAATTCAGCAGGAAATTCAGCTTATGACAGAAAAGAAAAAATAAAAGGTAACCTAAAACCAGACTGTGGGAAAATTCTCAAAGTGTGGAATGCAACTTGAGGTGGCACTGAAAAATGGAAGGAGAGTTCTTGGTTATGCTTCTAGTAGATTAAATAAGTAATAAATCTAGGAAGTGACATTGTTACCAATTTGACCTCACCTAGAGGAAGCATTAGATTGGTCATTATAGAATTCCTTAAGAAAAAGAAAATAGGTTTGGAAGAAGTACTGCTTAGGAAGTACTAAGAAGGAGGCTATTTCAGAGATTTAGTATGTCGAGGAGAAAGGCTAAGGAAATGGATCTTACTCTCACAGGAAAACAGTGCACTTCACGCTGATTTAATTAAGCTGTTAAAATGAAAAAGGGGCTGGTGTAATAAAATTGATCCTTAGATCATATTCACATTGCGACAAAACATAGATTCTGAAAAAGTGGAAAAGACACATTATAGTATGTTAAAGGAAAATACAGTATAGTAACTAGATTTGGATACAGTGAAGTTCATAAGGTAACGGCATCAGAATAATTCCAACTAAATGATGAAATCATCAGGACCAGATACAATCTTAATATCTTGAGACTCCTACTGCAAACAGATTATTTTCTTAACTTAATCTAATTCACATCCCTCCTCCCAAAGGTTGCTTTGTCAAATGATGTAATTTGCAATAACACAAGAACAATGTATTTATTATGTCAGTGAAATATAGCTATGTTCAAATGTGCACTAATTTGAAGACAATAAAACCAGCAACAACAGGAAATCCTGTGTGCGCTGATGAATTGTTTACTTCAAATGGTTAATTACAGGTAGAGAGAGCCCAGGTTGCAAATAACATAAAAAAAAATTGAACACCATGTTTCTGGAACGTGGTAGGTGCTCAACAAACGTGTGGAATCAATCACTCATCACCACCGCTATATTAATACCTTTACTCCATAGTTCATAGGAAACATGGACAGGACCAAAGAGAAAGCACAGATGTTTCTCTCATAAAGTCTTAATTTCAAGAAAGATCGCTAACACGCTACCTAACTGTCAGGGTGTTTCACAAATAGTTAAGCATACAAACAGCTTAAAGGAAACTGAATTTACTTTTTGAAATACTGTTTTATCAGAGAATTGAAATTGCAACCATTATGATTTTTCTTAGAACTACCCTATTTTAAAAACATTCTTTAAGTTGGGACTAGGACTGGGTCTTACTCATCTTCATACTTATTTTTCCCTTCTTCCCCACTTAGACACAATTAGTGTTTAATACATGCCTGCTTATTTGAAAAAATGGCATTAGGCTATGTTAAATAGTTCAATGAAAATATTTCAGATTTTATATGAAGTCAGCACATTGTGCCCCATGATTGCACCAATGTACACAATTATGATTTAATAAAAATTAAAAAAAAAACAAAGAAAAAAAACAAAATGCTCCTGAAAAGTCATTGTTCTGCAAGCCTAATCTTTTAACATACTAAACCACTTTAAAAATGGAAATATATTACTAGATCATTGTGTGCATATGAAAGTATCTTATACTTGAATATAATTATGCACAAACTTCCCTTGACAAATTATTTTTCCAATGATTAAATTCAATCATAAGAACTTGTGGAAAAAGAACACTGTTAAACATAGGACACAAATATGTCAAGAATGATGACATTTTTAAAAAAATTTTTTCTGTATACTTTTCCAGGAATTTGGAAAATAGAAGCTTTAAAAGATGTTCTGGCAATTTTAGTGAATGGAGGCCTGCAGTGCATTTTTTCATTTTAGCAGGACTCCTACTTTTTAAGAAAATTGTTTGATTTCTCGGCATAATTCAAAATGAAGATATTTACTTTAATTCACTACAAGATCATGAAAAAAATTTAACACAGACAATCTGTTTTATGATTTGTAACAAAGAGTTATTACTCCTCTCAGTAACCTAGTTGAATCAAAGAAAGGTAATGGGTTTCATTTTCTGAGTCACTTCATTCACAAATGGCCATGTTATTTTGTACAAATACGAAGTGATTTAAAATTCTTCTTTCTGTTAAGAGCAATATTATCATTACTGTTGAGATATTTTTCATAGTTGAAGGGGAAACTATCACTTAATGTCCTGAATTTTTTTAAATAAACAAAATGAAATATCCTATTAATACTCTGTCAAGTCTTAGAAATATACAAAAAGATCTATTATTATTTTTTTGCAAGTGTATGGTTCTGATAGTTCATACTGTAACATTAAGGACATGTCTTTTCTTGGGGGTCTTACTTCATTAAACATTAATAATTTATTTGACCTGCTATTTCTCACATGCTATAAACAATTTTTTTTCTACCAAGACAACAAGAACAAAAAATTCTGATTAAGTCTAGGAAGTTGGCGTGCTTCCAAGTATTGGTCAATTTCTTTCAGATATTCATATTTCTGGGAATAAAGTTTTTTGTAATGTTCATTAAGGATTTTTTGAATTTCTGAGTTGTCTGTTGTTATTTTGCCTTTGTCGTTTCTGGTTGATGATATTATAGACTTTAATTTTCTATTTTTGGTTAGGTTAGCCAAAGGTTTATCAATTTTGTTGAATTTTTCAAAAAACCAACTTTTCAATTCATTTGTATTTTGAATAATTCTTTTGTTTTCGATTTCATTTAATTCTGCTCTAATTTTAGTTATTTCTTTTCTTCTGCTGGGTTTGGGGTTGGAATGTTCTTCCTTTTCCAGTTGCTTAAGATGTCCCCATTAAGTTATTGACTTCCTCTTTTTCTGTTCTTTTGAGAAAGGCTTGCAATGCTATACATTTCCCTCTTAGGACTGCCTTTGCAGAATCCCACAGGTTTTGATAATTTGTGTCTTCATTATTGTTTTGTTTCAAAAATTTAGCAATCTCCTTCTTAATTTCATCTATTACCCAGCTATCATTCAGCATAAGGTTAGTTTCCATGTCTTTGTATGAGTATGAAGATACCTGTTATTGGTGAGTTTAAACTTTACTGTGTGATGATCTGAGAAAATACAAGGAATAATTTCTATACTTTTAAATTTGCTGAGGTTAGACTTGTGAGCTAAGATGTGGTCAATTTTAGAGGATGTTCCATGGGCTGATGAGAAGAATGTGTATTCAGTTTTGTTAGGATGAAATATTCTGTAGATGTCTGTTAAATTCAATTGTTGTATGGTGAAGTTTAAGTCCAAAATTCATTTGCTTAGTTTCTTATTGGAGGATCTATCCAACACTGCCAAAGGGTTGTTAAAATCTCCAACTATTATGGTGCTGGAAAATATTAAATTGTTCATGTCTGTTAGGGTCTCCCTTATAAACTGGGGAGCATTCTGGTTGGGTGCATAATGTTAATAATTGACATCTCATCATGTTGAGTGTTTTCTTTAACAAATATGAAGTGACCATCCTTGTCTTTCCTTCCTTTTGTTGGTTTAAAGCCTAGTGTGTCTGCAAATAAAATCGCCACCCCTGCTTTTTTCAGATGTCCGTTTGCCTGGATTACAGATGCTCATCCCTTCACTCTGAGTCTATATTTATCCTTTAAGTTAAGATGAGATTGTTGTATTCAGCATATATCTGGTTTGAGTTTTTGTATCCAGTCAGCCAACCTGTGCCTCTTAAGAGGACAGTTTAAGCCATTCACATTAATTGAAAGTATTGATAAGCCTGGTAGTATTTTGGGTGTCAAGTTTTTCAAAATTCCAGTGGACATTTTGAATCTTTTCACCACTGTGGAAATTGGGTTTTGGTAAAGAATTTCAGAGTGAGTTTACTTTGGTGGTAGAGCGTTGTGGTGGTCATTATGGAGGATGGGTCTGAGGCTATTCAAAGAGCTGGTTTGGTTATGGTAAATTTCTTCAACATGTGTATGTCATTAAAATATTTAAATTCTCTGTCCTAAATGAAGCTCAATTTACCTGGATACAGGATACTGGGCTGAAAGTTGTTTTGTTTTAGAAGATTGAAGGTCAATGACCATCCTCTTCTTGCTTGAAATGTTTCAGCAGAGAGATCTGCATTCACTCTAATATTATTCTCCTTGTAGGTTATGATTTTCTTATATCTGGCTGCTTGCAGGATTTTCTCCTTCATATTAACTTTGGCAAAGTTAATCACAATGTGTCTAGAAGATGCTTTATTTGGGTTGAGTAGTGCTGGGGTTTTGAAACTGTCTGCTATCTGAATTTCAGTATCTCTTGCCATGCTTGGGAAGTTCTCCTCAAATATCTCTTGGAGTAGAGTATCTGTGCCTTTCAGACCATCCTCTTCTCCTTCAGGGATTCCTATGAGGTGAACGTTTGCTCTTTTGGAGTGGTCCCACAATTCTCTCAGGAAATGATCCATTTTTGCTCTCTACTTCTCTTCCTCTTTGAGTGTGTAGGAGCGTTCAAAAGCTTTATCTTCAATGTCAGAGATCCTTTCTTCTGCCTGATACATTCTGCTACTGAGGGATTCTACTGTATTTCTCAGATCTTTGAGGGCTGCAAGTGCTTGTCTCAATGTGTCAAAATCTTGGTGATTTTTGTCTTTGAATTCATTGAATTCTTGAGACAACTTTTAAATTGCTCCTGGAATTTCTAATTCCATTTTTGCCTCCATCCTGTTAATCTTATTTGTAATCCAAATTCTGAATTCGATTTCTGACATCTCAGTCATTTGTTTATGAATGGGATCTTCTGTTATGTCTCCTCTGTCATTCCATGGGGAAGTTGATCTACTCTGTTTATTCATGTTGCCAGAGTTTGATTTTTGTGGGGAAAGTATCAGTTATAAGAAAATCTATGAGGTAAGTAATGTTTCCTATGGCTAAAAGATAGGAAGTATGCTGTGTGGAGGGTGTTTGTATATAAATGATCTGAAATCTCCTATGGAATAAGACAGCAAGTAGAACTATTGAGCCACAAAGAGATATTTTGATGTAATATTCTAGGTTGTCACAATGGTTGCCTTGCTGTGACTTGCTAGCCTATTTTGATCACAGACCTATACATACAAATTTCACACATTAACAAAGTACATAACAGATCTTCTGTTTCTCTCATCTCATCTACTCGTGAGTGGCTCGGAACTCATCAAATTGCTGGAGCTGATAATGTGAATAAAAAATATTAAGAGACATTGCATATTTGACAATGTGTTATTGGTGAATAATATTTTTGTATCCTGGGAACAGTGTGGAACAACTGAGAGGACCAAATGAAGAAATAAAACATGTTTTTGGAATCCAGTATTCCTTTTGAAAGCCTGAATTAGTTTTGATGCTACAATGGAACGAGTATTTAAGTTGCCATTAATTGCCATTTTTCCAACATGCTCAAATACTTCTTAAATGCTTTGCTTTTAGTTTCCTAATTGTCCATATAATGTAATTAGTTTTTAAAAAATATAATATAATGTAGTATTTGAAAAATGCTGTTAACTTTATCCCATAGATCAAAAGTAGCCTCTCAAAGATCTTCAAAAAATTAAAATGAAAAAAAAAAGTAAAATGGAAGGTGCTGCCTGTGGCTCAAAGGAGTAGGACACTGGCCCCATATACTGGAGGTGGTGAGTTCAAACCCAGCCCTAGCCAAAAACTGCAAAAAAAAAAAAAAAAAAAAAATTAAAATGCGTCTATGATAATGGTTTAAGTGGAGAGGGAAATAGACCTAAGTCCCTAATCCCTGTAAAGGCCAATTAGTAAGGTGGCTAAGTGATATCTATGAATTTTAGGAAACAGTTCAAATACTTTCATTTTAACACAAGACAGCTAGGAACACATTATATTTTGGATATTTAAATAGAGCTCTCTCCATACATAGAGTAACTTCAGTCACTGATCAGAGGACTCCGGATTCTAGGCTGGCCTCATAAAGTAGCTAGATCACTTTCTACCAGGGCTGTTCAATATTCCTGCATTTAAGGCCCTGAGGCAGACTTGCCTAACTATGAAAAGACTATTCCTGGATATACTAGGGCAGCAAGCTCCAGATACAGACCCTTTAGAAAGAGTTCTGCGTTAATTAGGTTAATAGGAAGCTTACTACCGTCACCTAATCTTTTTACCCAATGCTTCTGTACGAAAGTGCCAGATTCGAAGGTCAGAAAGGAACATCATAAGCCAGAAATCCAAATCCAGAGGTTTTCCCTTCCAATGCAGACATGAAGGTGGCGTGGTTTTCACACATGGTGTGGTTTAGCAATATCATCTGTGGGATTGGCATGGGTTTTCATTTTTCAACTTGCTTTAATACTGGACTATTTATTGATTGCACCTGCTCACTTCCACCCCCTTGCCAGGTCCTGCAAAAGCCTTTCAGAAGCTCATCAGAGTCAGAATTGATGTACTTTTCAGATAACAATCTGTTTCCTCTTATTTTTTTTCTTCTTCCTTTAAAAAGTATTTTTAAGAATGAACACATGACATGGTCGTTCTAACATTTATAATTTCACTATTCCAGAGTGGTTCCCTGATATTTAGTAATTTGTCATTTTGTTGAGGTACAAGTCTGAATTATTCTTATCACTTATTACCAGGCTGATAAGTAAAATCTACTAATTTATCCAACGGCAATTGGTCAGCAGCCAAATGACCGCATGACTGTTCAACTTTATGCCTCAACTTTCTCACTGCCAGGGTTGTGCACCCTCTCCAGATGACTTTCCTTCCTTCTTTCCTTCTTTCCTTCCTTCCTTCCTTCCTTCCTTCCTTCCTTCCTTCCTTCCTTCCTTCCTTCTTTTTATCCTCTCTCTCTCTTTCTTTTCTTTTATCAAGTCCAACAACTGAGATATAGAACAATGAAAACTGAAATAGCATCAAATGAGGGATATAGTATTATGCACTGTGCACTCCATGTGTGACTCTTCATGGATCCATGATTCAAGAGAAACTTAACTATGTTAGCAAATTTGGAGATTATAGGAAGTCTCAAGACATTCTTTATTAACTTTCACCAGCTTCTAGCACTGAGTTTTGTGTTCTTCTTCAAACTGTTCACTACATATCAAATGTCTTTCTTCCCCACCTCCTCATATGTACTGTGCTCTTCAAAAGCAAACATTTAGCTACATGGATGTATCCTTCCAGGGCCTTTCTTCTGTTCACTTATAGGAAAAAATTTATGCATATGTACATAGATCATTTTTTTCTTTTAAACCAGTGGTTCTCAACCTGTGGGTTGTGACCCCTTTGTAGGAATGAAAATGCATCCTGCATATCAGATATTTACATTACGATTCATAACAGTAGCAAAATTACAGTTATGAAATAGCAAAGAAAATAATTTTATGGTTGGGGGTTACCACAACATAAGGAACTGTATTAAAGGGTCACGGCATTGGGAGGCATTAGGACGGTTGAGAACTACTGTTTTAAACATACATTGAGATTATAAAAGAATCTATCACAGCTGGGACTTTGTTGATTCTCTGGTGTAACCAGAGGTGAAAAGAATGCTTGGCACATTGTAAGGTACTCAAATACTTTGGGGGTAAATATAACTTAATCTTTTTTTCCCTTAATATGTTTTAGTGGTCATTTCATGTCATGACCTATATTTTGGTCCACTTCATTTTCTTTTCCACATATCTGTGTAGGATTCTACACTATAGATATATGACAAATTATTTAGCCACCTGAAAACCTAGTTTTTGTCAACAAGTTGAAGTATCTCCTTTAAATGAATCCTTCTCTGTACAAAATGATTTCTCATTGGAGCTGACAATATAGTCACTTACCTTCTCCCTGTCAGAGTTATTACACCTTTGAAAGTGTTTGCCTTAGATATCATTTCCGAAGGGCAGAGACTGTATCACTCTAAAAATGAAAATGAACAATAGAAAATGTTGAGTTTGGGTAATATAGTATATTGGCACATACTTGTGTAGTTGGTGACTAATAATGTCTGGAAGAACAGTTTTACATGGAATATATTTGGCAGGAAAGATTAAAAATTATGACTCACTTTTTTAAAAAACCAAACAGCTTGTTAAAAATTTTTAAGGTGACTATAGTCATTGAATATGTCTATAGACTTAGAAGCAAGTTGGGCAGAAAATTGAAATTGCCTCTTTAAAATGATATTCTCTTTAAATATTAATTAATCCTCTCCACATCCTACTTTCCTCATTTAGGAAAGTTGACAAGAAAAAACTTTTTCAAATGATGGAAGTTGGTCTTTTATTTGGAACTTGCTTACTGGTCATTTTTAAGACATCCCAAATGATGCTCAACTATATGTGTTAAAATGTGCAGAAATCAGCATTTTGTCTCAGATTGCATTCAACTTAAATAGGGAATAGGATAATGAAACTTAGAGAAAAGTGTGAATCTTTTCTACCATGACACAATTGTTAAGCTAAGCAACTATGTTTTATTTCCAGATGAGCTTAAATAATAATGTAGACACACCAAAACCAATATTTTTATCCCCAGGTAAAAGATTGTTTCTGTTTAATAATCTCAAAATATTGCCTTGGTAGTAATTTTTTTTGTGACATAAAAATGATTGAGACGAAGCCAGTAAAATTTGTTGCTGAAAAGGGAAAACATTAAATTAGGCTCCAACTTCCAGTAAAATAGAACCATATGGTACATTTAATTATAAGTTGAAGAGATATTTGAAGTTTTAATTTAAATGTTTTACTTACAACATTAGCTCAAGTCTTCTGTCCAGATGTCCAACAGCAAGCTACAGTACAGAAAAACAACAGAAAAACAACAGCACTAAAGACAAAAAACAGAAATTGATGAATCATGTACTTGTTCTGTACAAGAAAGACATAAAATTCAAAAAGTTCAACAAATGGGGTTAAATCATGAAGAATTCTATGTCTCCCTTTCAACGTATGTTAATTATGTCCCTTTTTTTGGTGGTTGTTGTGGCATTTGCTTTATTTTGTAGGTAACAAAAGTAATATGGATCTGTCATATACTTTGGAATCATAGTCCTGAGTATCAGCCCCGTTTTGCTCATTTATTTGTTCATTTACTTATTAATTCACTAATCACTCAATAATAATTGTATGCTTATGGTGTGGCAAGCAGTACGCTAGACATTGGTGAGCAAAAACTGGGAAGATTCCCATCATCTTTGATATTGAAGTTAAATTACTATTGCCACTTCAGTACCATTCAAACCCGGAACCATTTCAGTAATCACTCTGTGATTACTCTGATCCTCCAATGGGGAACAGAAGCTTATGCACCTTTTTTCGTAGAGGAGGGAGGAGATGAGAAGGTAGACAATTCTTTTGAGGGGCATTAAATGATTATTATGGAGAATGAATGGAGCAGGGGGACAGATATTAACTCAGAAATGATTCTCTTTGGAATTTGAATGTGCCCAAGAGGAAGGCATTATCTTGTCAAAAAGTCCATCCAGATGTGATTGCATTCTTCAGCCCTCCTTTCTGCAATAGATAATAAGGGAACAGGGAGGGGATAGAAGGCTTTTGTGTTTCCTTTGGTAAGGAGCTTTCTTGGTCTGATAAGGAAGCCTCAGAGAGAGTCCCTTATACCAGAGTTGGGTGGGTGAGGGGAATACAAAGTTAGAGGGATCGTGATTATGAGGCTTATTTCTGATGCCCTTCAGATTTCAAAAGCACTTAGCATGCCCCAGTGCCCTACGTTATAGAATTATTTTCTACATGTCAAAACTAGGAGGCAATTAGCCCTGGGTCAATTATTTATGATCTCCGAACTCAGTTTCTTTATCTGCAAAATGGGAAATAAAAGGTATCTACTTCACAGATGTATCACAAGGTTCAAATAGAACGATAATCTATGTATAGAAATAGCATTGTGTCTTTCACAAAGTAGATGGTAAAAAATGGCAGCAGCCTTTCCTAATCCTCCCTCACATCCTGTCCTGATAAACAAAGAGAAGTTTAATCAATCATAGGAATCTGGCCTCTCAGACAGGCTCTGCAGCCCTGTGCTGCTGGGGGAGGTGTGTCCTGCCTCGTGTAGGTTACCTTCCTTCCAGGGCAATGGAGATTGATGACTGGGCAGGCTGGGGAGGGGCGCACTTGGGGCTCCTTCAGGGGGTTGATGGCGCCTATGATCTGTGCACCTCGCAGTTTGCTTGGTGCGAGGCAAGATGAGCAGGGCCGGAACAGCTGAGCAAACGAGTAATCCAGATCATACTTGGAGTAACGGTGAGAAATTCTCAGAAATAACATCAATCATTTGGAGCAACGACTGTCTTCTCAGACTGTGCTCACCTGGATTGGACAAGGGGGAAAAGAAATCAGCCTGCTGTTCAATACTCTTGAGTAAAAGCTCTTTTCAACAGCGACGGCTTTGTTGTTCTCTTATTACTCACTCTATTTTGTCCCCAATACTCACTCTTCTTGTTCCACCTTTTCTTTCAGCATCATAAAGCTGACAGAGGAGACTGTGCAACCTATTCATTGTGCGGCCTGTCCAATGAATTACATTTACTCCCAATTTCTGAAAGGTGCTTTAAAACAAACACAAGAGGGGCAGGCATTTCTCTCATGAGATTAGCAGTAGGCAGAAACCTTGGGCTTTATGTGAGGGAATAAAGGCCACTTAAACCACCAAAGGAGCATCTTACCTCCAAAGAGTTCCATCAGAGAAGTTGTCCCCCAATTGTGCATTATTAGTATTTTATTTTCCTGCCTATTTTTGTTCTAACATTCAGTGGAGAGCACTCACTTTCTTCTAGCTATTTGGCAGATATTCTGGTAAACTAGAACAATTGCTGCTGTGGCCCACCCACTGCCTGGTTTAACAACACTAGTACTTTATCATTCACAGCATCATTAATTAATTAATAAGACATTTGGCGATGTTATTAAGGAAGCTGGAGCCATTTCAGTTTTAGATTGACACTACTCAAGACATTGGCACAATTGATGTTTGCTCAGAAGTAGTGGAATATGGCAAGGAATCTGGGACCGAATAATAGATGGCTGAGATGGACCCAACTAATTAGAATACCATCATAACTTGGATGAGGAACCAGCTAGTATTTACCTTTTTATGAGTATAAAAATGATTTCTGAAGCAACGCCATGAAAGAGGGATTCTCGGTGGGGATAGGGAGCTATAGCAGAATCTGTTACCCAGAAACATGCCAGGTTTGAAAAAGTACATTGGCTATACTGGTTTCTTTCAGAAGCCAGAAAGTAAAGCTGAACAAAAGTTCTTGACTGGAAAATAGAGAATAGAGAGTGGGAAATCAATGTGGGAGGCTTGTGGAGTAGGAGCAAAAAGTCAAGAAATGCTTTGAAAGTATAAATTAAATATTTGGAAGAGTAACTTATTCATGAGAACAAACTATTTCCAAGAACTTTCCAGCATATATTACATATATTTAAAAGTCTTGGTTACCATGGATTTTAATAGCTGGCGTAGCGGAATCTCCTTTATTTTTTATTACTTTTAAGCCTAATTGGAGAAAGCACAGTGGTATGGCAGACAGAGTGCTATTGAGATTATACTACTGGCTTTGTTGCTATGCTGCTCTTAAATTCATTCAATATTTTTCAGAACATTCTGAGTGTGTGTTCCAGGACTCTTGAGAGCTCACATCTCCATTAAAAATCTTCTGTCACTGCAGGTCCCAGTTACTATTGCTATGTACAAATAACACCATAAAACACTCATGGTATCATGTTTGTGGATTCTGTGAGACAGGAGTTTGGACAGGGCATAGCCTGTATTGCTTATTTGTGAATCATGATGTCAGGGGCCTCAGCTGGGAAGTCTCAAATGCTGGGGATGTTTCAAACCCTCAGGACAGAAATCATTGGGAAGTATGATGAAGTGTGTCTGGCTGTTGATTTGGTTGTCAACTGGAACCTTGGCTAGAACACCTACAAATGGCCTCTCCAGGTGTTCCCCCCCTGTATGGGCTAGTCTGATTTTCTTCCCAGAATAGTAGCTGGGTTCCAAGAGTGAGTCCACCAATGGGGTCAGGTAGAAACTGGCCTTGAAACACTAATAGCTATAAATTCACTGTAGTCACAGAGCCACCTAGATTCAAGCAGGGAATGTAAATGCTATTTCTCCATGAAAAGCATGTCAAAGTCACATTGTAGTAGCAGTTTGTGGGATGGGAGATTCTTTGTGAACATCTTTGGAAAATACAATCTACCACACTATAATTCAGTTCAGTGTGGGGCTCCTGATGACTTGCTGAATACAATTTTGACTTTTAAAAATGTGAGCATCAGAAAACTAATAGTTTCCAGACAGCTATAACATCATAAAGAACATTGTGTTTTCTTCAGGGGAGGTATTATGATCCTTTTCTACCCCAATGCTGGTTTTGTTTGGCAAATACTTTGCACAGTTAGGTTGGTGGGGCATGAGGTCTCATTAGGCTGTGATTGAATAACAATACCCATCTTTGGTGATTGTCTTTCTTAGGACTTGTCAGCCTGGGTTAGATACCCTATCTCCATCACTTATTACCTGAAAGACCTTGCACAGATTAGTTAACCCTTCTCTATCTGAGTTTTCCTGACTGTAAAGTAGGAGTTAATAATTGTAACTTCCAACTAGAGTTGTTTTGAGACTAAAAAGAGGTCCTGCAGGTGAAGCAATTTACACAGTGCTTGGAACATACTAAGCACTCAGGAAATGATAGCTGTCATTATTTAAGAGGGCAGCTCAGGCAAGCTGAGTGTCTTTCTTTCAGTGAGTTGTTAATAATAGTTGTTATTCAGATGAAAAAAAGAAATTTCGAGAAGTGTTATGTTGGTGATGGTGAAAAAGACATACGGCAGTATCTCTGTGAAAAAAAATATTTAAAGGAGTATTTGAATGCAATGTTGCAATATAGTGTGGCACCAGGGCTCACATTCTTCCCAGTCTCCCCTCAGAATTTTCAATGGAACTTCCATTTCCCATTTATGGGTTGTTTGGTTGCATTTATCTTGGGGCTGTGTCTTGTTTTGAAATGGGAGAAAATGAGACAGAGGTAGCCTTGAGAGATCTCTTAGATCTGTGTCCTGTTTTATTCCCTAAAGCCCTTTCAGGACTACAGAAGGTAAAAGAACAAATGTTAACTTAATCTCTTCCCCCTGCCTCTGTCAAAGCCACTGTTGGGCTCTTTCTCCACATTTTAATGCTCTCTGTAAAAGAGTCTTTTGCTTGCACATGACACACATTATTTGAAAACTCCTGGGTTTATAGATTCCTCCAGCTCTGAGAATCTTTGAGAATGTACTGCTGTGTGTTCCTGAAAATCATGCAATTAGGAACAAACTCATAGTTTTCCACAATTTACATGTTTGATTTTAACATCTATTTCTTGGAGGTGTATGTAGCTCATGTTGTTAGAAAAGTGAAATTTTAGATTATTAGCAACACCACTGATTATCTAAACCAATGTTTGTACAGATATGATAATTTGTCTTCTAAGAAAATAAAAGGAGAGAACAAAGGACATGTGAGAATCAGATCTCTTTTTTCCAAAACAAAAAATCACACACATGCCCACATACCAACAATCCCTATGGCTGCCTCAAAAAGATTTAGTGAGCCCTATCATTGTGCTTTTCACAGCAGGCTTTTTTTTACCTTTATTGCAATGGCTTTGGTCTGCCTCAACTTAGCAAACTTAAGGTATATTCCCAATGTTTCTTTCCATGTATAGTTCCAGGTTGGAACAAGAGAGACTCAGAGAAGAATTGGGAGGTGGAAGTAGAGTAGCTGCCATCTTAAGCCTCTGGCGCCAGGGCCCCGGATAGCCACCAGATGGCCTGTGGATTTTGTTGCTGATTTGCTGGCTCACCTTGCTGCTGTAGGATGTGCCCAGACCCTCAGCTCCTCCAACTCCTGACATCTCTTGTCTGTTTCCTGAGTTCTGGGCCAGATGTGCACACAGCTCTGTAATGAAGATCACCCACCAGCAATTACCCACATCATCAAAGTTGGTGGCAATGAGGGAATAGTAAAAGTGGTTTCAGTCTTTCTTTCCTCTCTCTGGGTTTAATCTCAACATCAGACACAAAAACTTAACTACTGATAGCCTACTGTTGACCAGAAACCTCAACAATAACATAAACAGTCTATTAACAGGCATTATATATATTATATATTGTACTTTTGCAATAAAGTGAGCTAGAGTAAATAACATATTGTTAAGAAAACCACAAGGTCCAACAAAGGCTAATTACCAGAATCTACAAAGAAGTCAAGCAAATCAACAAGAAAAGAACAAACAACCCCATTAAAAAGTAGGCAAGAGACATGAACAGAAACTTTGCTCACAAGGATAGAAGAATGGCCAATAAAACATGAAAAAATGCTCATCATCTATAATTGTCAAAGCCTCTTTACAGTATCACCTAACTCCCGTGAGAATGGCCCATATCATTAGGTCCCAAAGCAGCAGATGCTGCATGGGTGCAGAGAGAAGAGAACACTCATGTGCTGTTGCGGGGGACTGCAAACTAGTACAACCTCTATAGAAAGAAGTATGAAGATTCCTCAAAGTACTAAAAGTAGACTCACCATTTTATCCTGCAATCCCATTACTAGATAACTAACCCAAAGAAAAAAAGATATTTTACCACAGGATATTTGCACTGGAATGTCTATAGCAGCTCAATTCACAATAACAAAGATGTGGAAACAACTCAAGTGCCTTTCAATACACGAATGAATTAATAAACTGTGATATATGTATACCGTGGAATGCTATTCAGCACAAAAAAGATGGTGACTTTGCATCTTTTGTAACAGCCTGGATAGAGTTGAAGAACATCCTCCTAAGTGAACTACAAAAATTAAAAATAAAACCAACAAGTACTCTGTACTTAATTTAAACTAGTAGATTAACAACTACAGTCTCATAGGAGATAAAAACTCAATTAAATTCAAGTGTATGTGTGGGGGAAGGGGTTCAGTGAGTTCCCACCCAATGGGTACAATGCATGGCATACTTCCTGGGTGAAGGACACAGCTAAAACTCATACTTGAACCTTACAAATGCAGAGACTATGTAACCTAATGGTACATACCCTCATATTAATCTGAAATAATGGGAAAAAAAAGAAAATCATTAGAAAGAGAAAGTATATTTACTGCTTATTAAATGGAAGTGAATCATCATGAAGGTCTTCCTACTCCTTATCCCCATGTTGAGTAGGCTGAGGAGAGAAGGAAAGAGGGGTTGGTCTTGCTGTTTCTGGGGTGGCAGAGGCATGAGAACATCCCTGTATAAGTGCACTCAAGTAGTTCAAAGTCATGTTGTTCAAGAGTCAACTGTAGTTTATTTCTAGTACATTGTATAAAGTCAAGAGGCACCAAATCAAGGGTTCTCAACCTTCCTAATGTCGTGGCCCTTTAATACAGTTTCTGTGCATTGCCACCCACAGATTGAGAACCGCTGATCCCAATGATCTGCTCCCAGTCACTTTGCCACTTGACCTTATATTTGTCCTTTCTCTACCACCTACACTCTAAACACACTGATCTCAATAAACCCCAAACTCAAAGAACTCTTTCCTGTCTCGTGATATCAACAAATGGTTGATCTTTGTTATTCACATGGCTGGCTTTTCAAATATTTCATTAAATATCGTGACCTGTGAGAGACCTTACCTAACCTTCCTTTCTATGTGACCACTCCCGCTCCCCCCATTCCACACCAATGACATCTATCACCGAATTGCCTTTGTTTCCCTATAACATGCAGCCACATTCGTACAATACGTGTATTTTTTTGTTTAATATATTATTGTCCATCTTGGATCAGATATAAGTTTTCACATGATGGGGACTTGCGTTTGTTTTATTTTCAGTTGTGCTCACTTTTCCTAGCGCAGCACAGGGAGTAAGTGCGGCACTCTTCACTTGATGAAGAAATAACTTTACTAGTTACACGAATGCATTAACGTAACAGCCTGGAGATGTATGCACCTGGGAGCACTTGGTTCCCTTACAGGACATGAAAGGAGTTTTCAGGTACCTTTCTCTGCTTTTGATAGGGAGTAGGAGCTGTGTAAGTTTGAACTTTGCCCTGTCATGAAAACTATCACAAGCTTTCAGGCCCACGTCCGCATTCTAAGTCATGCTACAGTTCTTTCTTTAAATTCAATACAAAAGACACACATGTCTTCTTCTCCCAAAAGAATTGCGTTTGGACATAGGTTTCTTCTGATGGAAGTGGTAGTTACAAAATAAAATTCTGGCCAGTCTTAGCACGTACATCTTGGGTGTGATGTATGCCCTACTCCAAAGCAGCCTGTAAAAATGAAACCACTGACCATTGCCCACGAGAAAATACTAAAAAGCTTTTATTTTTTCCTGGGTATTACTTATAGCCATATATTTTTTAGAGAAGCACTGTGTCTAGTTGGAAATATAAAAAGATGTAGCTTATCTCCTTGGCTTCATGTAGAAACAGAAATAGTGCTTGCTGTCTGATCAACTATGCTTTTCTGATGTTTTCTAGAGTCACGTATTTTGAACAGAGCCAATAAAAATGAAAACAAAAATCACACTACGCCCACCTGAATATACTCATTCTCTTTTTAAAAAGTTTTCATGTCTATTTCTATTGTCTATCTGCAAAGAAGCTAACTGTAGCTGGGTGGTTGTTTAAAACAGAAGGAAGAGCTGGTTTTGCTAACAATGGTGGCAGAATCACAGTGATACTTAAAGTATTTTGACTTTGGTAGTTGTCCTTATATATTAACTGCGAGAAAAACAGTTAATATATATATATTTTCCCTGAGAAAAGCAAATCACAATATGTCACTGAAAACCTCTGTTTAAATTTTTTTTTTTTCTTTTGTGAAAAACATATAATCTACTCCCCTATTTTGGGGGGGGGGTGGAGCATAAATCAGAGGTAAAATATATGGCCTTCCAGGGTGGTGCCTGTGGCTCAACAATGTAGGGCGCTAGCCCCATATGCTGGAGGTGGTGGGTTCAAACCCAGCCCCAGCCAAAAACTGCAAAATATATATATATATATATATATATATATATCCTTCCATGGAGAACTTTAAGTTACTCCTAAATTAGCTTACTTCCCTTCTTTAAACATCTCATCATTATATGTTAAACTTCTCTTTAGTAGAACTTATCATGTTGATATTAAAAATTTACAAATTTAAGAAAAATATCTGTGCTAAACTATAAATTCTAGTAGAGATTGTAGTAAGAAAAGGACTATGCTTTGCTTATTTACTGCTGTGAAACTATAGCCTTACATAATGCTTTGTGCATAGAATGTGTTAAAATAAATGTCAGATGGACAAATAATGCATGTCCCTAACAAAATAATATCAATATCAATATGGTTCCTTTTTACCTATGTTTTCCCATTTTCACACTTTTCATTTCTACTTGAAAATGGAGAGATAAAAAACCCAGATACTCTTGAGGTTCTTGAGAATATCATCATAGTATTCCAAACCCTATACTAACACATAACACCACTACATAAATGTAGGCAGAATGCTGGTAGCGTGATCTTCAAACTGGAGAAAACTACATACACTAAGTACCTGATAACATACTGAACCAAAAAAGTGGGTGTGTATCAGTGTTCTTTCTTAACGCTAAAATTCTCAAAGACTTCTACTTCTTCCTAACAACTCTCAATTCCTTTGAAGGTGAAAAACCACACAAGTTCTTTAAAAAAATGATTTTATGTTGATTTTTAATGTCTCTAACATTATATTGAATGTTTTCTCTGACCTCTTTTCAAACTTTCAGTCTTAAAAATAAGTAGGATGCCTGCTAAACCTAGTCAGAAAGGAAAGTAAAGAAGTGGGACAAGTCAGGAGATGGTAATTAATCATACCAGTAATTAATCATACCACCTAGGGTACTGCTTCCAAAATTGGTTGAAGATAAGAATCACTGGAACTTTTCTTAGGAAAAAAAAAATAAGAGAGAGAAAATTACTGGGTGCAGCTGAAACCCACTGAGTCTGAATTGCCAGAAGTGATCTATATATTTAATATACCCTTTAAAGATTCTTAGCATTGGTCAAGCTAGAAAGGATTGTTCAAGGTAATACAGGCTTGGGGGTGAATGTAGGTACAGGTGATAGAAAGTTGTTCAATAAATTATAAAGAGAGAAAGGAGGAAAAAGAGAGAAAGGAACAGAAAAGAATGATAGCTCTAGTAATGGCACTCTGACAAACGAGCAACCTTCAGGGGCAGAGGGAAACCAGAGGAGTGAAAAACAAGTGCTTCCAATGGCATCAGACTGGCCACTCCAGAGAAGACTGCCCCCAGCAATACCACTGGCTGGGCAAGCCACCTGGCCCCTGTCCAGAATGCAAGGGTGACCACTGGA
>CAUYRH010052129.1:0-25750 GCA_963574655.1 Perodicticus potto | reverse complement strand
AGGTGAAACCTACTAAATGCAGAACATAACTTTTCACACAATAAATGAGAAAATCCCATGAAGGTTATGTCAAACAGGTGGATGAAAATATTTCAGATTGTATATGAAGCCCGCACACTGTACCCCATGATTGAACTAATGTGCACAGCTATGATTCAATTAAAAAAAAAAAAAGTTCGTGTGCAGTTTTGAGGGGAGAGGAGGGGAAGAGGTGAGGTGAGGGGACAGGAGAGGAGAGGAGAGGAGAAAAAAGAAAAGGAAAGAAAAAGGGAAAGGAAAGGAATTGGCCACCCTGTATAATATTAGATTTTTTTGGAGCTAAATTTGTCCTTAGAATTTGTTCTACTGAGGATAGGCAGTCAAAATACCATATTCCAAAGCTACTAGAAAGAATTTTTTGTCTATGTGATTATGCCTCCACTTCATATACAATTGCTTGATTTGTTGAAGTTTGCCCATGTGTATATTTATATTTGTAAATGAAACATTGTCTATCTAACTCAGACTGAAGTTGGAAGTAGTTATCTTTAGAGGAAGAAAAGGAGGAGATGAATGGAAGTGAGAATTCTCTGAATATACTTTGCTATATAGGTGTAAATGTGCTATATATTCAGAAAATAAAATTAGATTAACAAATCTTCAGCTAGAGATGTTATAGTCCATTGGAGATAGGAGTTTGGAATTTAGGGGAGAAGTTAGACTGGAGAAGTAAATTTGGGAGATGGAATTTTATTTTATTTTTATTTATTTATTTTTTTGAGACAGAGTCTCACTATGTCGCCCTCAGTAGAGTGATGTGGCGTCACAGCTTACAGCAACCTCTAACTCTTGGGCTTAGTCGATTCTCTTGCCCCAGCCTCCCAAGGGGCTGGGACTACAGGCGCCTGCCACACAACCTGGCTATTTTTGTTGTTGTTGTTGCAGTTGTCATTGTTGTTTAGCTGGCCCAGGCCAGGTTCGAACCCACCTCCCTCTGTGTTATGTGGCTGGCGCCATAATCACTGTGCGACACGTGCCAGGAATGGAATTTTAAACGGGGTTGAATGAGGCCACAGTGAGAGCGAATGTACCGGAGAAGAGTCTGGGCCTCGGAGCTGGGATGTTCTGTCACGTGTGAGGTCAGGACGGAGGCAAGGACCCAGCAAAGGGGGCCATGGGGCATCTAGTGAGATGAGGAGGAAAACCAGAGGACGGGGCATCAGGAAGCCTGTGAAAAGTGACCTGGGAAGGAGAAAGTGACACCTGCTCTTCCAGCCACTTCCACTTTTTGTATCGTTACCCTTTCCTGTATCCTAAGTGACAGATGAGTAGAGAAAGAGTTGTGGGAGGCAGCTGAAGTTAGGGAAACAGGAGCTATTTAGAGGGCGAGGGCGTGACTCTGATCATGGGAACGTGAGTCCAAGGTAGAGGGGAAGTTTAAGTAAGCCAGTTCATGTACACGTTCACTCTTAGCCTAGCTGCCTTCTTAGGACCTCACAATTCTCACTTGATTATGTACAATGTAAAAAACGGAGCTCTGGAATTAAAAGAGGATCACATTCAAATTTAAAGTTGATATAATAAGAAACAAAAACAAGTATTGTCTTTCATGAATTGTAAGAAACAGCAAAATAAAGATATCTTTTTTTTTTTAAAGTCCATTGAGTAGCCTAAATTCTACGATCGAAGGGACAATTACCATGTTAGAAAGTGAGGGCGGAGTGGGAGGTATAACTTCAAAGTGTTCTGTGCCGTGGACACATGGATCAAAGGCACAATAATGAAAGAAGCAAGTCTGAGCGAGTCGTTCCATTATTAGAAAAAGACTCCCCGTATTACAGTTTGTGACACCAGCATTCCTAAGGCAAAGTCAAGAGATGAAAGATATCATAGTTGATGTACTCAATGAATTCTATTAAAGCCTTCCTTTCCACTTGTGAATTTTCTTCAAAGGTAAGTTTTAGGTACAAAGGATTTCACAGAAGGATGTGAAGTGCGTGTGTGTGGAGGGAACCTCTGGCTTCTCTCCTTAGTAATGCACTACAGCTAAGAAAGACCCTGGAGCATGGAGGCTAAGGAAGGAGACAGCAGATGATCCAAGATTTGTTTTAGTGTCTGTGTTACTGTTTTGATTAAATGATACAACTGCCTTTTTATTTTATAAAGACACTTGTATATGAAACAGTCCACGAAGTTCCCTTTGTTGCTTATGTATTGAGAATACATTCATTTAACTCTAACTACAATGTTGTAATCAAGTCCTGGCTGTTCATACTCACAAAGTGTTATTGATAAGATGGGGCGTTAAATGGTTTTAGTTTTAAGAGATTTGGATTCAGAGTTCTAATTTGTGGTATTTCGCTTTTCAAAAACAGCATGAGAAATGATGAAAGTAAAACATTCAATGCAAAATCTGTGGAAAACATAGAACAACACAAAGAAACACCAACATCACTGGACCCATCTTTACTTAAAGTTTCCCACTGTTCCTCCAATTTTCTATGTATATACTCACTGGTACATATAAAGGCATGTGTATATTTATTTTAAGGCCCAGCATTTTATTTTAGATTAACGTATTGCATCATCAGATTTATTTAAAATATTCTCTCTGTTACTTCATAATATGGCTGTCCTCATTACCTTAAATAGCTCAGAAGAAGAATTAGAATGGCACATTACATTGTATTTGGTCTGGGAATTAATGTATATTAGCACAGCAGGATTAGAACAGAGATGTTCCAGTTACTACTGTGCATGATAAGCCATCTCGGAACTGAGTGAGTTCCATTAAATTATAATGACCCCTCACAGTGCTGGAGTTGGAAGGAGTCCGCTGGGTTCCTCTCGGTTGGGGTCCATGATAGGGCTGCAGCCAGATAATGGCTGAGGCTGAAGTCCTCTGACTGCTTTGTCACTGACAGGTCTGAAGTCGGGGTTGTGATGTTGTGTCACGGCACTTGGATATGACATACGGGCAGCTGGAGGCTGTCCAGGTATCTTTCTTGCATGTGACTAATTTGGGCTTCCTGAAAGCATGGCAGTGTCTGGTAGTCAGATTTCTTACTGTATGTGGGATCTTCTACGGGCAGGCATTCCAAGAGGACTGGGCAGAAGCTTCCTAACGTCATACGACTTAGCTTCAGGAGACCCGGAATGTAATATTTTTTATGCATATTTGTGGTTAAGTAAGTCTCAAAGCCCAGACTCAAGGTGAGAGGAATTATACTTTACACTTAAAGAGAGGATAGCAAAGAATTGCAGCTATCTAGACTCTATTACAAAGTGCCTCATGCAGTGTAATGTTATAATGCACTTTTATTCTAACTTTCTATAATAATATATTCATAGCAGTTATTTTTTATATTCATTTAAATGCTGCGACTGTAAAACATGCTGTGTGTTTTTTTTTTAAATAAAAATGCTATTATAGTATGATATTGTAACCTACTTGTTACCCTTTAACATTTTCCCGTGGCTATACATATCATCTGTAAAATATTTTAATGACTTCATATTGTTCTGATAATTACTTCCTGAAAATATATATTTGCACAAAGATTATCTACAGCCGTTACTGTATTAATGTCAAAATAAATTAAATTGTTCACCTTGAATTAGAAAGGGGTTAAGTAAACCAATATAAGAGCTAAAATAAGTAGAGATCTGCCAACAGAAAAGCATAGCTGAGGCTCAGTGCCAGTAGTTCAGTGGCTAGGATGCCAGCCACATACACCAGAGTTGGCAAGTTCGAATCCAGCCCAAGTCTTGCAAACAACAATGACAACTACAAACAATAGCTGGGAATTGTGGTGGGTGCCTGTAGTTCCAGCTATGTGGGAGGCTGAGGCAAGAGAATTGCTTAAACCCAAGAGTTTGAGGTTGTTGTGAGCTGTGACGCCACAACACTCTACCCAGGGTGAAATAGTGACACTCTGTCTCAAAAAAAAAAAAAAAAAGAAAGAAAAGCATAGATGCTAATGGCTCAATGCTTAACTCGCCATTAGGGAATTGTATATGATTGAAAAAGTCAGCTAATCTGGAACAATTAAAGTGAATTCCTGTTTTAGTTGCTAAAAATAATTTTAACCTAAAGTCCCAGTTCTTCAAACAGCCTTGGGCAAGCTATGGTCTTGTTCATGTAAATTGAGCAAATTAATAATAATGCACAATTATTGAGCAGTTACTGAGTTAGGTATTGTGCTAACAGTGCTTCATATGTTATTTCGTCCAATCCTCTCAACTGCCCTTTGAGGTAGATGATTTAATTCCACATTTCCAGATGAAAAAACATGTTCAGATACACAACTGAGTGAAGGCACTTTGCCTAAGTAACACATACAGTAAAGACTGGGTCTGGATTTAATCTAAGAAGGATGGACTCAAAACAACTGTAAGTCTTATGGTATGGTTCCTTCTTTAAGATTAGAAAAGTACTAGCTGGGCACAGTGGCTCCTGGCTATGATCTTGGCACTCTGGGAGGCTGAGGCAGGTGGATTTCTGGAGTTTAGGAGGTCAAGAACAGCCTGAGTGGCTCAGCCCCTGTGGCTCAATGGGCTAAGGCGTCAGCCATGTACACCTGAGCTGGTGGGTTCGAATCCAGCCTGGGGCCGCCAAACAACAATGACGGCTGCAAACAAAAAATGGCCGGGCATTGTGGTGGGCGCCTGTAGTCCCAGCTACTTGGGAGGCATAGGCAGGAGCCCAGGAATTGGAGGTTGCTGTGAGCTGCGATGCCATGGCACTCTATCCAGAGTGACAGCTTGAGGCTCTGTCCCCCACCCCCCAAAAAAACAGCCTGAGCAAGAGCGAGACCCTGTCTCTACTAAAAATAGAAAAACTAGCTGAGCGTTATGGCAGGTGCCTGTTGTCCCGGCTACTGGGAAAGCTGAAGCAAGAGGATTGCCTGAGCCCAAGAGGCCCAGGCTGCTGGACACTATGATGATGCCACAGCACTCTACCCACCCTACACAGAGTGACTGGGACTCTGACTAGACTTACGGCCTAGGAGAATGCAAAGATAAATAAAACATGACCCTCCTTGTTAAGCAAACCAAAGTATAATGGATGATGTAGTTACATGACAAGGAATCATAGCTGATTTGGAAGAGAGAGATGGTCAACTCATCTTCACTATGGCAATGGGAGGCAGACAGCAGAGGCCGAGGGTGGGCTCGGAGGTGTAATGCTCAGTTTGGGTTGAGGCATGTTTGAGGGAACGCTGGGACTCTGTATGGAGATACACAGCAGTCAGTGGAAAATGTGAGTCTGATGCTCAGTGTGTAGGATTAAGGATTTATCTATTTAACAAGAACTATTGCCTGTTGTAATCAAAATAGCTTGGCAAAAACCGTGGGGTAGCTTTATGGGAGTGTAGCTGACATCACCTGATCTGGCCTCCATTGATGTCTTTCTTATTTATTAATTAATTTATTTTTTGACCAGGGCCAGGTTTGAACCCGCCACCTCCGGTATATGGGGCCGGCGCCCTACCCCTTTGAGCCACAGGCACCGCCCTTTTGACGTCTTTCTTTACTTAAAGATAAAGGAAATATTGAAAGGAAGACATTTTGATGACATTCAGGACATCAGCGCTAGTATGATGACAGCTCTGTTGATCCTTCCAGATAAAGAGTTCCAAACTGCTTTGAGGGTGGACTGGGTACTGAGGTTGGTGCACCGCTTCCCAAGGGGGTACTTGGAAGCTGACTGTAGGACATTCAGTACTGAGGTATGCAGCACTTTTTCCTAGGATGAATTCACAAACTTAATTGTCAGAACTCTTATTAAGATACATAATTTGTTTTATAGTAGCCATTCACACAATAGTATGGAGGCTACAGTTGGGAGGTAAAAACCAGTCTAAAGAGGATTTACCTTGTCTTTACTCAGGGAAAACTCACTCGAGGTAGAATTCTGTTTGAATGTGTTGCCTCACCGTGTTCACTGATGTGCACTCAGGCCTTGGACAATGCCTGGCAGATGGGAGAGACTCAGTCAGTATTTTTTGAATGCCATTGAGTGATGAATGAATTTTAGACACAGCCACAGTACATCAGTGGTGCCCAGATGCCACACATGGGTTTCTTTTAAGCTTTTTCAAACTTGTGTGCATGAACAAAAAGACTAAGCTCTTGAAAGACTTGGCAGCAAGTTCTGTAGCTGAAGGGAGCTGCTTAGGGGCCTTGTGGGCTAAAGACAGCACTAAAGAAGCAGCATAGACAGTGGAGTGGTCCTCCTCTGAGAACGCTGTGCCAGGCGCTGGGGCCAGGGAGGCACAAGGCCTGAAGCGGCAGGCCTGGAGGATGGACCAGGACCGGCTTTGGACAGGCCAGTCGGCTGAGTGCTGTCGCCTGGGAGACACCAGGCCTCCTTGAGGAATGCGTAAGTCACTGAAATTCTTGGAGCACACAAGCAGGGGAGCTCCAAGAGGTAAAAATGGCTTTCCTGTCAGCATGGTGCACGGCGTCTTGAGCAAGGTTTAATTTAACTTGAAGAAATAATAGAGTGGTAACACATTTGCACCACGGGTATTGTGGGCTTGCTCATACTTGTTACATACTAGGCATTCCAAGGAATAAATACTCTTTATCACATAACAGCCATAAGAAAATTTTAATCAGATCTAACCCCATCATGCCCCTAATCCCCACCATAGTACCGAAACAGGGTTTGGACCGCATTTAAAACAGCATTTAATAAAAACAAACACTATGTCCTTTTATAGTAAGGAAAGAAGAATTAATTCATTTAATTTTGAATTATGGGTAGGCAGTGGATCAAGATTTCAAAAAAGCTACAAGAGTAGAAGTTTAAAGCAAAAGGAAAGAAGAACATCGAGTAAGTTATCAGAATGAATGCTTTGGGAAAAGCACAGGTGTGTTTACAAATCGTGTTTATGAAAGCCAGAGAGAGTAAAGTCAGTATAGTATTAGGCATTTGCTTCTCTGTAAAGATGGAATTTAAATCAAACCTGGTAAATACGTTATGTAAAATTAAAAATGAGAAATCTTACAAGGTGTTTCATACAGCTCAGACTCACCTCAGAGATCTCTTATTGATAAACTCCTAGCTATTCTCTGAACTGGGACAATCCATACTTTGACATAGAATTTTCTAACGTCCTGACAGATGTTATTAACATTTTATCAGTAAAAACAATCTGCAATGAGTTTACTCTGGAGTTGGTGTCCCTTCCACTGGGTGCTTACCAATCTGTGACAGGTTCAGTGAAGAGTATTTTAGCCTTGGGAAGATTTTTAACTGATTGACAAATACCTTTGTAATCTTACCAATTGTCATAGAAATTTGTGAAAAATGGATTGTAGGCTTTATCAGCATGTTTTTAAATTTAAAGTTATAAACCACTGTAATTGGGAAGGCAGAGAAGCCCAATCTGAGAATTTTTTTTTTTTTTTGAGATAAAAGCAGACTGCCGAAATCTTGCAGCATACTAGGATAACATGAATCCCATTTCTCACAAGGTCCATGTGTATGAGACAGATGGAGAAATAAATTAATACTGGAAGGTCATTGACTCCAAGTCACGAGATGCATATGCTTGTAATCCAGGTTTAGGTTTTCTAAGTTTCAAATTTGTTGAGGATTGTAGAAGTTGGGGGGAGAGTAGAACAAGTTCAGGTATTTTGTGTTTAAATTTTGGCTCTTATTTTAAGGGAATTTTATGCTGTCATTGGAACTCCGTGGAAACGTTGAAAATTGTAAATTGAAGGGAGCAAGTATCTAAAGAAGTATCTTATTTAAGTTTAAAATGGCTCCTGGCAGTGACAATAGGTTAACATGACCCACAAATACCTTATGAATGGGAAAGAATTAGCTGGACCGTATGTGATCTTCCAGGGCTTTACTTGATTCATTTGAATATTACTTTTTTTTTTGAGAGAGAGTCTCACTTTGTTGCCCTTGGTAGAGTGTCGTGGTGTCACAGCTCACAGCAACCTCCAACTCTTGGGTTTAAGCAAGATTCTCTTGCCACAGCCTCCCAAGTAGCTGGGACTACAGGTGCCGCCACGATACCTGGCTATTTTTTGTTGCAGTTGTCATTGTTGTTTAGCTGGCCCGGGCTGGGTTCGAACCTGCCATCCTCATTTATGTGGCTGGCGCCGTAACCGCTGCTACAGGTGCCAAGTCAAATATCACTTATTTAGTTATTGTGAACACTTTAAAGAAGCTACTTTACTTTAACAAAGTGTAGGGAAGACTGAAGAACAACAAGTTTATTTTTTTCCATATCATTGTTAAGCTCACACAATTCTGCTTCCTGTTGAAGTTAATAAATGGAAGTGAGGACCAGATTTCAATGAGAGATTACTTCTTTAAAGCAAAAATAGAAAACAATGATAAAATAAAAAAAAAAGGCCTCATTTTTCCCTCATTTCCACCTAGAAACAAGGCAAAACTCAACTCTTTTAAATAGTCTTTGTGTTAAAGAGGAACTAATATCTGCAGCAACAAACTTTTTAAAATTTAGGAATTCAGTTTATCAAGACCTGAGATGCAGCCAAAGCTATAGTTAGAATAAACTTATATCTCTAGGCCAGGGCTAAGCATTAATGAAAGCTAAATTGGTATTTAATTTATCGATCTTTAAAAAAAAACACAATAAACTAATCAGAATAAAGATAAAGATTAAAAAAGAAATCAATGAATTAGAAAATTCAGAAAATCTATGGACTTGGTAAGTAAATTCAAGATCAATGTACTTAGATAAAGTCAGCAGTCTTTATGACCTCATCTTAAGGATGAAGGTGTAGACTCCTGAGGGTAAGAGATTGTCTAAAGTTGTCCCCCTGGTAAGTGTCAGAGTTCTCCAAGGGCATAGCTGATAAGCCAAGCTGCATTTTCTTCAGTGTGAATATTGGGACTAACCAACTGCCCCATTAGTTTGGATTCTGGTGAACACTTTACACTCTTCATAGCTAGAAAATGGTTTGTAAGTGAAGTTGCTGGAGATTTTAACAATTGCCTGAAGAAACTGAGGAAAATATATTAAAAATCAGCTGTCATTGGGGATTTCTGGAGGCTTGGACAGTAAGAAGGGCATGCAAGTATTAGTACAACCTGCCACATTTACGTATGATCAACAGTTTCACTAACACAAATAATGGGCTTAGACACGTACAATTTCAGAGAATTTGAAGAACAAAATCTGAAATTGCCAATTAACCTTTGTCAGCACATTTCCATAATCAAGTTATAATGACTTGCCTTCCATTAATTCTATTAAGCTCCCCTTCATCTTCCAATTAGATTTCATTACCAAGTTGTGCACATTTACAATGCAATATCCAGACAATGTTTCGATGCCTGGTATCGTTTTTAATAGGTGGGTGATGGACGAAAGGGAGCTTGATTGATTTATAGGAGAGCAGTTAGACTCTGAAGAGAGAGGGAGGAGAGGGGTGCTGCACATAGTGACTTGTCTTCAAAGAGTTTGGTGTGGAAAAGGAGGGAAAAGAGTGACGTGGCAGTGGAGAGCCCTGACAGCTCCCACCTCGGTGTGAGATCCACCAGCATCAGTAGTGGGAGTCACACTGATAGTACGCACCTTTGACAGGATGTGATAACAACATCACTCTGCCTCTTTGGTCTTCGCCAAAAGCCACAACCCCAGTCTCATTCTGAGAAAGATACCAGACAAATCCCAATTACTGGACATGGTAAGAAATACCTGACTAGTATCCCTCAAAAGTGCTGAGGTCATCAAATTTAAGAAAAGTGAGCATGAGATCCTGGGACAGCAAACCTGAGGTTAAAAACTAAGAAATTTTGAATACAGTTTTCTGTTTTATTATGAAAGTGATTAATAAACATTTCTTTAAAAAATCAGGATAGAAAGTTATGCAGCGGCATCAGCAGAAGGTAGGTGGTTAAAAGATTTGTGGAGTTTAAGTTGGAAGATAGTACTGTGCTTGGGCAGAGAGCAGTTGTGACAATGGTTTCCATCTCAAAATACTTTGGGGCCTTTTGTTCTCTTGTTTTTCTTTTTCTTTTCTTTCTTTCTTTCTTTTTTTTTTTTTTAGAGACAGAGTCTCACTTTGTCACCCTCGGTAGAGTGCCTTAGCGTCACAGCTCATAGCAACCTCCAGCTCTTGGGCTTAGGCGATTCTCTTGCTGCAGCCTCCCAAGTAGCTGGGACTACAGCTGCCCACCACAATGCCCGGCTGTTTTTTTTTGTTGTTGCAATTTGGCCAGGCCAGGTGTGAACCCTCCACCCTTGTTATGTAGGGCCGGCACTGTACTCACAGAGCCACAGGCACCATCCCCAGGTCTCTTGGTTTTCTACAGGTTTTTTTTTTTTGGAACTTGGAAGAGTATTGCAGATAGAATACAGACTTCTTTTTCTAGCTCTACTGTTCTCCCTTTCTGGGATGATAGGTGCAGGGGGAGGATGGGCACCTGCCAAGTGCCCTGACCTCCTGGGCCAGTCCTTGTGTGTGAAGGTGGCTGATACTCTGGATCAAGCTGTGGAGGATGTCTGGGAACATCAGCAGTCCCACCATTTTGTTCTTTCAAAGACAATCCAGTAGTTCATTCCCCTTCTGGCCTTGAAGTCCAGGAGAGGTCTCGTTGCTTCTGTCAGACATCCCCAGGTTCTCAGTGTTTCCATCCCCCTCAAAGGTCTTTCCTTTTAATGTGACTGTGAGGGGCGGAGAGGTGGGTGGTCAGCTACAGAACGGCCCAGGATGCCCAGGGCCGTTATTTTTGGTTTCTTGACCGACCATGTGGAAATCGAAGGTCTGAAGCTCAGAACCTGGCATTTTACAGCATATCGGATGAATTCCCTCCCCCGCACCTCACAACTGCTCCAATGCTGTAGCTGTTCCTTTTGTCTCCTTTTAATGGTTGAGTGAACTTGAGGCTGAGAGAATTGTACCAGTTTGGCCGGGGCTGGGTTCGAACATGCCACCCTCTGTATATGGGGCCGGTGCCCTACCCACTGAGCTGCAGGTGCCGAGGCTGAGAGAATTGAAGTGACTTCTCTAAACTCACAGCTGGGAGATGGCAGAGCCTAGATTAGAGTCCAAGGTTGGCTCTTGGCCGATAGTGCCTTCTGCTTTGTAGGTGACTGAGGACTCAACACCTCAGAGATGCTTGGAGTGTGTAGCCAGAGGCTTGATGGCGTCTCTGGTAAGACCCTCACACAGGCACTGCCAGGAATTGTGTAGGTCAATTCCTGTGCATTTACACACTTGTGCCTGCTTTCCCACCTTTGAATAACATGTACATAAGATGTTACTTTGCTCTTTGACAGTAGGCTGAGGAGACATGGAGGTTTGGAAGAGCAAATTATTTGTCTAAAATACAGCTGCTGCTCAGCTCCAGAAAATTGATGCCATGTAGCAAAGTGGACCCAAATTGACCAGTTCTGGTAATTTTTAAAAATAATCAAGAAATCCTTTTTTTTTTTTTTTTTTTTTTTGAGACAGCTTATAGCAACCTCAGTCTCTTGGGTTCAAGAGAGTGATCCTCTTGCCTCAGCCTCCCAAGTAGCAATGCCCAGCTAGTTTCCCTATTTTTCATAGAGATGGGGGTCTTGCTCTTGCTCAGGCTGGTCTCAAACTCAAGCAGTCCACCCACCTCGGCCCCCAGAGTGCTAGGATTTCAGGAATGAGCCAGTGTGCCCAGCTGAGAAATACATTTTTTTTTTTTTTTTTTTTTTGCAGTTTTTGGCTGGGGCCGGGTTTGAACCCGCCACCTCTGGTGTATGGGGCCGGCGCCCTACTCCTTTGAGCCACAGGCGCCGCACAAAATACATTTTTTAAAATGTAAAATCTTCAAAGTTTAAATCTTGGCAAAAGTGATCTTTTAATATTATAACATTTTGGGCTGAAAAACACATGTCTGTAGGCCTGTGTGTTTAGCATCCAAAACTTTCCCTTCTCGTCTCTTCCTTACCTGCTAGAGGTACAAATAGTTCATTAAGAAAACTCAGGCTCAGGCTCGGCACCTGTGGCTCAACGGGCTAAGGTGCTAGCCACGTACAACTGAGCAGGTGGGTTCGAATCCAGCCCAGGCCCGCCAGACAACAATGACGGCTACAACCAAAAAATGGCCAGGTGTTGTGGTGGGCTCTTGCAGTCCCAGCTACTTGGGAGGCAGAGGCAGGAGACTCGCTTGAGGCCAGGAATTAGAGGTTGCTGTGAGCTGTGATGCCACGGCACTCTACCCAGGGTGACAGCTTGAGGCTCTGTCTCAAAAAAAAAAAAAAAAGAAAACTCAGGGTCCGAGATCCTTCAGTAACATCAGACGGCCCTCCCTAAGGAGGCACAGAGGAGAAGGAAACTCAGAGAAGGGGTTTAAAAGGAATTTTTCCTATTTTAGGTAAAATTGACTCTCAGGGCCAAAGAAAAAGGAAAAACTTTGACCAGAATTAATTAAAGCTGTTTTCAGTGAGATCTCAATATCAATATTACCACTTTTTATGATTTTTGTCTCTGTGATCTGTGTAGAATTGTGAAATTATATTTGTTTGTGAAAAATTACTGGTAGCAAAAAATCTATCTAAATTCCTCAGACCTCTTTTCATAATCTGAGAAATTGTTCTTGTTAATTGTTTTTGCAGATAGAGGGGCGCCACCTAATGGTGGTTCAGGAAAACTTAGTTAAATGTATAATAATCCTTAGTTTTCAAAGGAACAAAAAGACAAGTGTGTCTTACTACTCCTTGCCAGAGACACTCAGATGCTTAGATTTATCAGCTATGTGAACAAATGTTGGCTTATTTATTGCTTCTGAATTGGCCTTAAAATATTTAGAGTAGTGAGACTTTAATTTTGTGCTTTGAAAAAGTGGAATAGAGAAAGCACAGCCGAAGTCTGTGACCTTCTGGAGCCTTACAGAGCTTTGGAACTGAAGCTTCTTTACAGAGTTCCTCCTGTCTCCTTGGTGGACGTCTATAGGCCAAATCGGAGCAGCCCGAATGGCTTTTGTGATCTGTTTCTTGGCGATTCATGTAAATGGAAGTACATGGTCTAATATTCTGTAAAGAAGATAGAAATCATAAATCCAGCAATATGAGTTAAATGACTCTTTGTATTGGATCAAGTATTTGCTTACCCCATTTGTGTTACATGAAATTTCACTTTTTGGGGAGTATTTATCCGATTACACTATTGCTCACTGAACTGGCTCTTGTAGAACCAAAGTCCTAGGTATGTAACAGGGTGATTTGTCCTTTCGTGGCTACTCTTCTGGAAAAAAAGAAAAAAAGATTATTGTCCAAAAGCACACTTTGTGAAAGTTTACAAATGCGAGTCTTACACAAATATAAAATGAACATGTCAAAGATTTTGTTCAACCCATTACTTAATGAGGAAATTAATAAAGTATTAATGGTTCAAAGAACATATGGGAAACAAAGTGTTTATAAGAAAATTAATAAAGGGTTGTTAAAATAAGAATTCTGGGTTAGAGATAAAACTGGTTAATGTCCTACTGGGCAATAAAACTGTACCTATGGATTATCTGTTTCACTAGAAAAAATTACTTATACCTATGTAGGGCAATTTTTCCAATATACATGTAACTTCACTAAGTCTGCAATCTTTTATCAATAGTAAATAATTGTTGATTGAAATGTTCTTCTCTTAAATTTTGGATGGATGTGTGCCCTGTATGATATTGACAGTTCATTCCACCCACTATTTTTTGCCTTAAGCCCAAGTTTTGGATACCTTTTCTTGAAGTGTCTGTATCTGTGACACTCTTGTCTATGCCCATGCTGTGGGAATCAAGGTACAGAGTAAGATTACTGTGATTGGCCCTGACAAAGCTAAGTGAGGCAAGTGACGATGAAGAGGCTCTTGCTTTCTTTTCCTACATCACATTTTTTTTCCTACCTTAACGTTTCTCTAAAGAAGATGGGTTATTTCTTCACTTATTTTCTCATTAAATTAGCATGTCATAAGGGCCCATTATATACCAAGGCCTGTGCGAGGTGCTTGGTAGGTACAAGTGTTCAGGATGGGAAGGTCATTGTCTTGGTGCTTTTATTCTAAGGAGAGTAACAAAATAAATGCAAAATGTGGCAACTGCAATGAAAGAAATAAAACTCTGTTGGTTAATGGAGGGATGCCAGGCTTCCATGCATTCAGGTACCTCTATAACTTTGGGTGGGTGAGGAATTAGGTGGGGAGAAAACTGCTTCAGGAGACCCTTAGAATCATCAGTTGTTCCAGCTCACATGGCTGTAGGCTCCTTCCTTACCTGTCCAGCTCTGGTGTTCATTCTCTAGAAAAGGTAAGACCTGGTCTCTTGCCTGATGATGTAAGTCATGTTCAAGGCTGAGGTTCCCCAAAGGAGACGGGATTCAGTGCCCATATGATGAGTGAATACTGGGACTCCAGATTTTTCCCAAGTGTTAGGTACCAGAAGTCTTGGTAACTATAACTGTGCCCTGTAGATGGGAGAGTGGAAGAACCCCATCAACCTATAAATACAGTCTTTTCTAAAGGTATTAACTAAAACTGGAGCATTCTCTTTTTGTTTTTGTTTCTTTTAGACAGAGTGTCATTCCCATGCCCTGTCATCATAGTTCACAGCAACCTCAAAGTCCTGTACTCAAGTGGTCCTCCTGCCTCAGCCTCCAGAGTTGCTGGGTGTACAGGTGCCCACCATCACACTTGGCTAATTTTTCTGTTTTTAGTAGAGATAGGTCTTGCTTTTGCTCAGGCTGGTCTTGAACTCCTGAGCTCAAGTGATCCACATGCCTTGGCCTCCCCGAGTGCTAGGATTATAGGCGTGAGCCATTGCACCTGGCTAAAACTGGGACTTTCAATAAATAGTTCACCCATTTCACCAAAAATTGACAACCCACACCTCCTGCACATGCTCAGAACTTCTAATTATCATTTGAGTCTCTTATATCATTTGTAGATATGCAGATTTTTACATTCAGGGCATCTAGTTGTCATTTTAGTGTCTTATTTTTAAACATATACAGATGACCAAGAATTACCAGGTATCTAGAGAAATCCTTTTTTTGGGGGGGGCACAGAGTCTCTCACTTTGTGGTCCTCGGAAGAGTGCTGTGGCATCACAACTCACAGCAACCTCAAACTCTTGGGCTTAAGGGTTCTCTTGCTTCAACCTCCCAAGTAGCTGGGAGGTGCACTACAGGTGCCCACCACACTGCCCAGCTATTTTTCTGTTGCAGTTGTCATTATTGCTTAGCTGGCCCGGGCTGGGTTCAACCCACTAGCCTCTCTGTATGTGGCTGACGTTGTAACCACTGTGCTATGGGCGCTGAGCCCTAAAGAAGTCTTATACAGTAGATAGATTCCAGAATAAGTAATTTAGAGGTAACAAAGATTACAAATACAAAAGAAAACTTAAAAGAAAAATCAGAAATTAAAGACGGTGTTAAATTAGTGGAAAAATTCTTAAAAATTAAAAAGATAGTAGCATAAATGAAAATAAATTGGTAGGAGAATTGAAATTTAATGATACATTCAATTATCAGAAAACAGAGCAAAAACTAGAATACTGGAAATGAAAGAGTAAAAGATAAGAAAATAAGAAAATCAGTCTCAGAATATCAATATCAAATAATAAGAGTTCCAGCTAAGAGATCAATGAATATGGAGGTGGGGGCAGAAATCGTTAGGAAGTAATATAAGAAAACTTTCCTGGTCTGAAGAATATGAGTGTCAGAGTGAATGGAATTCACTGAGGGTTCAGACAATTGGATAAAAATAAACTAATTCCATGATACGTCCTTGTTGTATCCTTGGGTGCAATAAGAAGAACCTTCCAGAGGGGACAACACAAATAAATAACACTGGTCACAGACGACAGTTCAGAATCAAGATGGTTTCGGATTTCTGAACAGCAACACTGGAACTTGCAGACAATGAATCAAGGCTTTCAGAATACTGAAAGAAAATTATTTTCACCTGAAATTCTATTCCAAATGAAACTATTAGTGAAGTAAAAGAGTAAAGTCATGCTAATTTCTAACATACAAGCTCTAGAACATTTATTTGTACACATGTTTTCTCAGGATGTTATAGGAGTGTGTTCTCCAACTAAACAAGGGAATAAACCAAGTAAACCAAGAAAGAAGAAAACGTGGGGTTGGAGAAGAGGAGACGCACCATAGGAAAGGGTCAAAGGGAGTCCCAGGATGACTGGAGCCCAAGGCACAGGGAAAGCAGTTTTGATTGATGTAGGTTTGACAGAATGTGGTCCAAGAAGTGCACCTTACCATGTTTGTGCCTTCCCTTCCCTGGCGCAGTGAAAGACACCAGAAGCCATCAGTGTATTGTTGAGATTTACAGTGATGACGGTGCGTGTCTGAGACAGTAACCGTGCTCCTAATGGGAAAGTCCACGTGGAAGCCTGATGTCCCTTTGTTAACATCTTGGAAAGATGTGTATATGTACCCTCTGCAGGCATACGTGTACCTCTATATACGTACATGCCCAGGCTCTCTTGAGAGATGCAGATGAATTTGTTGTCTGGGGTTGCCTGTGGGTGGGAGCAGCAGATGGCTGGTGGATGTTACTGTGAGCCAGACTTACTTTTCACTGTTTACTTTTTGTTCCTTTTTAATATTGTGCTATATGCATATACTATAAGCTGTTTAAAGATGTATAAAATGTATTCTTTAAAATTGAAAATAAATAAGATAATAACAATATCTATAGTAAGCAATGAAGATCATAACATTACCTATAGTCTGAATAAGAGACTCCCCCCTTCATATTTAGAGGAAATAGTTAGCATTTCCTCTAGCTTACTTTGTTTCTCTTGAAGTTTGCTCATGTAAATTCCGTTTCATTATGGAAGAAGGAAGAGGTCAATTTTATTTTTTGTAGTACTTGCAGAGTACAAATAACACACATTAAGAATTCTTAGAGGCTGAATAATTGATGATATGAATGATGAAACTTCTCTTGTTCCGCAGGAGTAATTCTATAGTTTTAGAGTGCCCCTTAGTAAAGATAATAGAATTCAAGTAATTCTACACTTGAAAACCCTGCTCTATTAGGATCCTATTTTCCGTATTAGTTACCTGGTGGTCACACCGCGGGAATAATACACTGGTTACAGCGTTGACAAGGCAAAAGCTAAGCTGAACGGTCACTGCATCCTTCCACGCTGTGTCTGTCTTTTTAGCTCTTTGTCCCATTACCGATAGTTATTGTAAATTGTTTATTCAGTTAATTACTTCAAAATCAGTTGCATTCTTATATTTTCATTTATTTTGTCATCTATTGGGTCTTGATTCTCATTTATATATTTTACTCTGGAACTTATTCTACTCTGATTCCACATAGTTATTGAGACCTAAGATAGAAGACTACTGTTTCCTCAGAATAGGCCGCACTTGCCACATGTCCTAAGGTAGCCATTAAAATGAGGCAAGGATGGAGGAAGGTCACTATCCTAGATAAATAGGGTTTAGAATTCAAGGTTACTATGACACATTCTTGTTGTTGAGGCTGTTTTATGACATTTAATGTGTATATGGGTTCAGTAATCCAAGTGAGAAATAAAGATGGAAAATACCAGTAGGTTTTCAAAAAGGAAGAAAGGGGCATCCTGAAAAGAGCAATAGGGAGGAATTAATGCCAGGTTAATTTAGGGAAGCATGATATTGGAGTTCCTTGGTGACAAATAGAAGGGCATTGGCTTTTTTAGGACAGCGGGTCAACACGCTGTGCTCCTGACTTGCTGTGTTCTGTTCTGAAAACACCTGGGTTTGTCTCTGTGTCTTAAAATTCCATAAGAAGCATTGCCAGGTTTGAGGTTGAGGGAAAATATTAGACTGAGTGTGTATGGTGGTAATAATTGCATGGCAACTGGAAACTTAGCCTGTGTGGTATATGCTTTCACAAGGCTAATGCCATTTGATGTTAGAGTGGGGGGAGGGGTGGCTTCTACTTGGCGTGTCTTAATTTGCATTCACAATGTAACAGAATGGGGATTGGTGGATAAATGTTGATGTTGAAAGTGACAGAAAATCCAAACTAAATCAGACAAAGCGCACAATGTAATTTCTTATTTCTGTAACTGAAAAGTTCAGGGTAAAGCTGGATTCAGAAGCTTAAGCTTGATTATCAGGATGGGGCTCTTCACCAGCTCTTGGCTCTGTCTTCCACTATGCTGGTGTCTCAGTGATCACAACCTTCAGTCCACGGGTAGAGGGAATCTGCAACCCCGTGGAAGCAGAAGTCTCAGGGTTGTGTCTTCCGGACTCTGATCGGCCTGGTCTGAATCATGTGCCCATCCCTGGGAGTGTCTTGGAGACAAGGATTATATTTTAAGTATCTTTTGTCCTCAGTTACTAGCACAGGCGTTTTATGATGTATAGTAGGCATTCAAAATATAAGTGTCAGATCATACTGTAAGCTTCTCTTCTGAAAGCAACCACTTTGCATTATACATGTAAGAGCTACTCTAGGATATTTCAGATTTTAAATCTGAATATTTGTGTGTACAATTAGGTGACTTGTTGGACGGACTTAATATGATTACTAGAATTCTGGGAACTTGAGACTTTGTGCCTGTGTATTATCAGGACTCTCTCAAAATCTTATAGTATAATTAAGGAACTGAGAAACGTGAAAATATTGTAACCCAAATCACTTATCATCTTAACAAGAGATGAATTAAGAGATCCATTGGCAAAACAGTTTTAATTTCCTTTGAATCATACTGAGCGAATGTGGGAGGCGTGAGCAGACCATGGATGATAGTTGGAAATGAGAGGGTTTGTGTATCAGAGTATCATGCCGTTACAGAGAGGAGGAACCATGTCAGGGATGCCACAGTTGTTTTTTCATGATGGTGGCATCTCAATTGTGCACATTACAATCTGTAAACTTGTGTTGCCTGAAATTATTTTATAGATAGGTTTAAAATGGCTCAAGCGGCTAAAGGCGCCAGCCACATATACCTGAGCTGGCAGGTTCGTATCCAGCCCGGGCCCACCAAACAATGATGGCTGCAACAAAAAAAAAAAAGTGTTGTGGCGTGTGTCTGTAGTCCCAGCTACTTGGGAGGTGGAGGCAGGAGACTTGCTTGAGCCCATGAGTTGGAGGTTGCTGTGAGCTGTGACGCCACGGCACTCTACCCAGGGCGACAGCTTGAGGCTCTGTCTTAAAAAAAAAGAAGAGTGGTCTGATGGGTCATGTAAAATTTTTATTAAACTCACAAGAGAAAGTTACCTGAGGGCGGCGCCTGTGGCTCGAGTAGGGCGCCGGCCCCATATACCGAAGGTGGTGGGTTCAAACCCGGCCTCGGCTGAACTGCAAAACAGAAAAATAGCCGGGCACTGTGGCAGGCGCCTGTAGTCCCAGCTACTTGGGAGGCTGAGGCAAGAGAATCGCCTAAGCCCAGGAGTTGGAGGTTGCTGTGAGCTGTGACGCCACGGCACTCTACTGAGGGTGACAGAGTGAGACTCTGTCTCCATGAAAAAAAAAAAAAGTTACCTGAAATAGATCTAAGACTTATGTGTTGTGTCAATGCCTCATCTTCTGAGTTTAATTAAAAAAAGAAGGGAATTCCAAAGGCTGGATTTTTAGTACCGTAGAGGAAAGTGTACCTTCAGCACTACTGTGCAATTACGCCTATCTTCAGTGGGAACTTCATTTTCTAAGCTTTTTTTCATCTTTTAATTTCTTGAATGCCAACTTTGCCCCCAACAACTTTTATTACAGTGTGAAAAGATGAAAGCCAAGGAGAGGCAATTATCAGTGATGTCACGGAATTTGAGGGATTTCCAATCATGCTTGTTTGTTCATTTTGCGTAATCTTGAAACTCTCTGATGTGGACCAATTCAGAGTGAATTTACTGACTTAATATAAGAGCTTGGAACGCTGATTGCCTGGGAGACTGTAAGAATGCAGCATTTGAATTCTTTGGTCCTGACATTAAAGGATGCTGTTAAATATTTAAAGTAGTGAAGAGAACTGCAGTGCCATTTAAATTAATGTAATGTGTATCAGAATAATCAGGTGCAAACTTTTCGGAGGCTCATAATTATGCAGTTTATGGCAGTTTTGGTTATCCTGCATGAGTTTAAAATATCTGAATGCTTGGGAATATGCATCACTAATGATCTATTATATTATTTAAGGTGGAGATGTGTATTTAAAGGAAGAAATGTTAGAGGTAGTATAATGTGGTTATTGGGTAGAAAGTCTGGGCTAGTCTCTTGGCTTCCAATCCTGCCTACCCCCCGTTTTAGCTGAATAACACTGCATGTGTTAACTAACCTGTCTGTACCTCAGTTTCCTCAGCTGTAGAATGGGGTTAATGGTACCCCACCTTCTTCACAGACATGTTGTGGAGATGAAATGTGTTAAATTGTATAAAGTACTTAAAACAGCTCTATATAAGCCTTTGATGTTATGATTACTTTCTAAAGGTCATTCTGGGCTTTCTTTATGATACGTGGGATCTTGAAATACAATGTCAGAATATGTAGTAAACATATGAGGAAATTCGCACACGTAACATTGAAAACTTCAGTAGTTAACTTATAAGGACAAATGTGGCCTTTTGTGTGTCCACTCCAGGACTCACTTCTCATCCTGTCCTCACAGTGTGGGACTGTATGTTTCAAAGTGCGTCAGGATCCACAGGGCTGCTTGTTCAATGTGAGATCCTGGGCCTCCCCCCAGACCCACTGGATCAGAAATTCTGAGGTGGGAATTAGCCTTTTCATAAAATGCCCCAGGACATTCTTAGACAGGACCGATTTTGAGAACTGTTGTTAGTTGTTGATAATTCCTTCATCTCACGTTTGCTCTTTATCACCTTGGTATCTTATTTGTCTCAGCTCCAGGGCCTGTCACATCTCCTGTTCAAGGACTTGAGATTTTTCTCTCAAAAATCACAGTGGAGCAAAGTTGACCTTTTTCTTTCACGTCAAACCCTCCGTTGCCACCCCCTCTCTCCCGTCTTCTGTGCCCCCTTCACGGCCCCCCTGCCTTTCTTCCCACTCTGTGTAGGTGGGCCGTGAAGTCCTTCTGGCTTTAGAATCCCACCAGAGAGAGGTCTCCTAAGTCAGCTCCGGCTCAGCTCAGCCGCTGCCCACTTTCTGTCTCACTCGCGCTCTGCTTTTCACCGCCTGTTTCTCTCATCTTCCCCATTTCCTTTCTTTCTATGAACACTTGTGGGTTAAAATGCAGAGAAGTGTGTGCAGCTGGTGAAGGAAAACCGTTTTATCTCTTCTTCCAAGTTCCTTAGCCTCATGGCAGCATTGCTTGGAGGAAAGGTATAGGGACAGAAATGTCCTGATGGGCCTTTAGAACCTCTGCCCTGTTGGCCCGAGTTTGAGCTCTGCGTCCCTGTTTGTGAATTTTGCAGTCCCAGGCATGGTAGACACTATTGAGCTATCACAGACTGCACTGTTTGAATATACTTGACTGAGATAATTGTGTTTAAGCCCTAAAGTATATCAAGAACTCGTCTATTTGGTGATTCCTAAATATAAAGCCACGTGTAGCCATGTGGAAATACCACGTACATGAACATTTTATTACTTCTTGGCCAAGGTGAAGACTAATAGGAAGCGTTTTGGCTGATGCAGTACGTACTGCGGCTCTCTTTTAGAACACATGAACTTGTTATGTGCGTGTGACTGATCCCATAGACCCATTGGAATTTTAATGATCCGTGAGAGAAATTGTTCACATTTTTAGAGGTGCATCTGCATTACAAAACAGCCGCAGCGTTCACCAGACCACTGCTCTGTTGTGCTTTAGAAAGCGCTTGAACCCCACAGCGCTCAAAGTGGGAACAATGTTGTTGACTCACAAACACCCATACCATAGTGCGAAGAAAACAGACAAGGTTATGGGAAAGAAGGGCGTATACGCTTTGCCACGTTTTATTTTAAAGCAAGGTGGGCACTTTCTAAGAAGTGCTGTTAGTATTTTAGCTAATAAAATGAAAGGGACTTCAAGTCCTAGAAATTTACCTCTTTGAAAAGATTAACATTTTCTTGTAATCATGAAAAATGAAAAAAATTTTCAAATAAGACACATTTAAGGAAAAATAGACATCAATGGAGAAATCAATTTATTGCTAAAGCTTTAGCTTCAACTGTTACAGTTTTGGCTGGTATTTTATAGTTTAGTTTGGGGAAAGATAAGACTGTTGAATTTCTGTGTTGATGCTTAAGTTTTTCTGAAAGGGTGAATATGTCAATAGATCTTTAGTAAACTAAAGTTAATAAATTAATTTGTAACTATTATCTTGGTATAGAAGCTAAAGAAGAAAAAATAATTATGAAAAATAAAAACAACTATAGGAATAGATAGTAATTGTTAACCTACTTCTGTTATCACACATTTTGACTGGAATTGCTCCTTAATATTTGCTGTATTTAGGTGTTAGTTGTTTACTTTCTAACTCTCCATACTGTATTTATCTCCATAAACAACATAATCTAATGGAAACATGTTAGACTTGTTTTGTGAATTAATTCTTTTCCCTTTTTCTTTTAGGGATGCCCTCTGCATCTTTATTGGTGAATCTCCTTTCAGTTTTTCTTATCTCTTTTGTATTTGGAGAAACAGAAATAAGGTTTGCTGGACAAACAGAATTTGTTGTTAACGAAACAAGTACAACAGTTATTCGTCTTATCATCGAAAGGATAGGAGAGCCAGCAAATGTTACTGCGATTGTGTCGGTAAGAAATGACTCTAGTTCTATTTTTACTGAAATAGATATGAAATTTCTTACTTTGAATGGCAAGGATTTTTTTTCTATTTGAGATTTTGAGTATAGTTTTACTATGGTAAATGATTTGTGGATTGCACCATTTCGTTTATGTGTTACAGGTTTATAGAGTACTCGAAGGTGGCCATGTACGGTGACAAGAGGATCTTAAAGATATAGCCTGATTATTTCAAAGTGTTATATATTTATTTTAAAACAAGAATATTTTATCTTGGGTAATTTGCATTGTAGCTATGTCCCTGCTCAGACATATTATCTATTGTTGTAGGGTGGTATAGAGAAAATATATGGAACATTTAAGAGTCGAAAAATAGCAGAAGGAATAAAAAACCTTAGTTATATTGGAGAGCATCAGTATATAGTGGGAGAAATTAAGTATATGAATTTTTGGGAGAAGTTAGGTTGAGTTTACGATTGATCTGTTTTGCACATGGTTTAGTTATTGGACGGATTGTGTGGGCATATACATGTATATGAGTCTGTTTTAACAGAGAGTAATGTCACATGACTACTAAAGATATCACTATATTTGAGGCTCTTGAATCTTTGTTTTTTGCAAAAATAAAATTTTAAGCAATAGGTGAAATTGTCACATTTTATGAAACGTTATGAAAACAGAAAATGAAGAAAAACTACCTATGAAACAAATCTAATATTGTAAATTTGTGCATTACTTTTAGATTTTATTGAATTTATGACATATATTTATTGTATTTATTTTTAGTTAGAGTATACATTATATTTGATAATCATTTTTATATAATTTTGATTGTATCCTAACAGCTTTTTTTTTTTTTTTTGTTGAGACAGTCTCGTACTTTGTTGCCCTGGATAGAGTGTCACTGAGTCATGGTACCTCATAGCAATCTCCAACTCTTGAGCTCAAGCGATTTGCTTGCCTCAGCCTCCCGAGTAACTGGGGACTACAGGTGCCCGCCACAATGACTGGCTAGTTTTTTTATTTTTAGTAGAGATAAGGTCTTGCTCTTGCTCAGGCTGGTCTCCAACTCCTGGGCTCAAGTGATTTACCTGCCTTGGCCTCCCAGGGTGCTAGGATTACAGGTGTGAGCCATCTTGCCTGGCCCTAATAGTTTTTTGTAATTTCTCTTTTATTTTACAACTTTTCTTGACAATATTGTCATTGCTCCCTAATCATTTCTCATCTGATTTCCACTGAGATTCTTTCTAGTTTTTGCTGTTGTTAATGTTATTCTGATGCAACTGAAATATGCTAATTTTTGTGTATTTTGCATTTTAAATAATTTTCTTTTTTTTTTTTTAAATTAAATCATAGCTACATATATTAGTGCAATTGAGGGGTACAATGTGCTGGTTTCATATATAATCTGAAGTGTTTTCATCAAACTCTTTAACATAACCTTCATGGCATTTTCTTAGTTATTGTATGAAGACATTTGTATTCTGCATTTAGTAAGTTTCACCTGTACCCTTCTAAGATGCACCATAGGTGTGGCCCCACCAATTACCCTCCCTCCACCCCAACCTCCCCCCACCCCTCCTTTCCCATATTCTTGTGCTATAGTTGGGCAATAGCCTTCATATGAAATCTTTAAATTAGCTTCATAGTAGGGCTGAGTACATTGGATACATTTTCTTCCGTTCTTGAGATACTTTGCTAAGAAGAATATGTTCCAGCTCCATCCATGTAAACATGAAAGAGGTAAAGTCTCCATCTTTCTATAAGGCTGTATAGTATTCCATGGTTTACATGTACCACAATTTATTAATCCATTCGTGGGTCGATGGGCACTTAGGCTTCTTCCATGACTGAGCAATTCTGAATTGGGCTGCAGTAAATATTCTGGTACAGATGTCTTTGTTATAATGTGATTTTTGGTCTTCTGGGTATATACCTAGTAAAGGAATTATAGGGTCGAATGGAAGGTCTATTTTTAGATCTCTGAGTATTCTCCAAACATCCTTCCAAAAGGAACATATTAGTATGCATTCCCACCAGCAGTGTAGAAGTGTTCCCTTTTCTCCACATTCACGCCAACATCTCTGGTTTTGGGATTTTGTCATGTGGGCTAATCTTACTGGAGTTAGGTGGTATCTCAAAGCAGTTTTGATTTGCATTTCTCTGATGATTAAGGATGGTGAGCATTTTTTCATGTGTCTGTGGGGCGTGTGCCTGTCTTCTTTAGAGAAGTTTCTCTTCAAGTCCTTTGCCCACCCTGTAATGGAATCACTTGTTCTTTTCTTGCTAATACGTTGGAGTTCTCTGTGTATTATGGTTATTAAACCTTTGTTGGAGGCATAACTTGCAAATATTTTCTCCCATTCTGAGGGCCGTCTGCTTGCTATACTTACTATGTTTTGGCTGTACAGAAGCTTTTTAGTTTGATCAGGTCCCAGTAGTACATTTTTGATACTGCTTCAATTGCCTGGGGAGTCCTCCTAATAAAATATTCACCCAAGACATCTCCTTCAAGAGTTTCCCCTGCACTTTCTTCTAATATTTTGATAGTTTCATGTCTTAAGTTTAAATCTTTAATCCAGTGAGAGTCTACCTTAGTTAATGGTGAGAGGTGTGGGTCCAGTTTTAGTCTTTTACAGGTCGCCAGCCAGTTCACTGTGCACCATTTGTTAAATAGAGAGTCTTTTCCCCACTGAATGTTTTTAATGGGCTTGTGAAAGATCAAGTAACGGTAAGTAGCTGGAGTCATCTCTTGGTTCTCTATTCTCTTCCAAACATCTACCTCTCTGTTTTTGTGCCAGTACCATGCTGTTTTGATCACTATCGATTTATAGTAGAGTCTCAGGTCTGGTAGCGTGATTCCTCCTGCTTTGTTTTTATTTCTGGGTAATATCTTGGCTACTCGAGGTTTTTTCCGATTCCATGTAAAATGAAATTTTATTTTTTGAGATCTTTAAAATATGACAATTGAGCTTTGATAGGAATTGCATTAAAATTATGTATTGCTTTGGGTAGTATAGACATTTTAACAATGTTGATTCTTCCCAGCCATGAGCATGGTATATTTTTCCATTTGTTAACATTTTCAGCTATTTCTTTTCTTAAAGTTTCA
>CAUYRH010052128.1:0-26492 GCA_963574655.1 Perodicticus potto | reverse complement strand
CTGAAGAATTATAAAGATGTCAACTCTTTTCTAATTGTGTTAATAGTGAAATAGACATACTAGTGGAATTTTTAGAATTTGACACAATGATTCTAAAGTTCATCTCTAATGATACATTAGAGATGTCTAAGAAATTTTAGGAAATAAGAATGAGAGGCAACTTGCTTAAAATATATAAAGCTATAACTCTAAAGCTTCATAATATAAAGCCAAATATAAATTTGATTATGTTATCTTTTATGTATTAAGTATATATGCAATCTATTTATATAATATTTTAATCATAGTTAAAGTTGTTGGAGAAAATCAAATAACTGTTTCTCACAGTGGTCAGATAGTCAAATGTAGTATGTGGTCTTGACCAGCATGTGGAATAAGGTGGAAGAAAATAATTTGACAATATAAATTAAAGTTGTACCATTTGAGTAACTTTTAGGAGTCCTTTGTAAAGAAGTAAGCAGAGATTGGGACAAAGGTTGGTGTATAGGGGTGTATGTTGCAGTGTTTACTGTAGCTTTATACATAGGATGACTGAATGTTAATGTTCTTATCTCTTCAGCTGTTGTCTCAGGAGCCTAGTAATGGTATATCCTCAGATCCCACTGTGTTCTTAGATCGCCTTGCAGTGATATTTAGGTAAGAAAGAAGATTTTTGATGCCTTTCTTGGGTTAAAAGTTTAAATGAAGCCATTGTATGTTTAAGTAAGCAATCATTTTTTTATTCCTCATACTTCCAAGTTCCTCCTATAAATCACTTGAGTCCAGAGGCTAACTAAGCCTGCTACCTAAAGTTTTGGGGCAAAGGCAGATTCCAAGAATTTATTCTTGGTAGATCTGTTAAAAGGCCCTTTAAGGGGTGGCGCCTGTGGCTCATCGAGTAGGGCGCTGGCCCCATATACCGAGGATGGCGGGTTCATACCCGGCCTCGGCCGAACTGCAAAACAGAAAAATAACTGGGTGTTGTGGCAGGTGCCTGTAATCCCAGCTACTCAGGAGGCTGAGGCAAGAGAATCACCTAAGCCCAGGACTTGGAGGTTGCTGTGAGCTGTGTGACGCCACGGGACTCTACCGAGGGTGATAAAGTGAGACTCTGTCTCTACAAAAAAAAAAAAGGCCCTTTAAGGCTGGAAGTGGAGGCTCATGCCTGTAATCCTAGCACTTTGAAAGGCTAAGGCAGAAGGATTGTTTGGGGCCAAGACCAGGCTGGGCAAAATAGTGAGACCCTGTCTCTACCCCCCAAAATAATTTTTTTTTTAAAGACAATCTCATTCTCTTGCCCAGGCTAGAGTGCCATGGCATCAGCCTTGATCACAGCAACCTCAAACTCCTAAGCTTAAGTGATCCTCCTGCCTCAGCCTTCCAAGCAGCTTGGGATTATAGGTATCTGCCACAATGCCTGGCTAATTTTTCTATTTTTAGTAGAGACTGGGTCTCACTTGTGCTCAAGCTGGTCTGAAACTCCAGAGCTCAAGGGATCCTCCTGCTGTGGCCTCCCAGAGTGCTAGAATTACAGGTGTGAGACATTGTGTCTGACCCCCCCCCAAAATTATTTATTTATTTATTTTTCTTTTTTATTAAATCATAGCGGTGTGCATTAATGCCATCATGGGGTACAATGTGCTGGTTTCATATACAATCTGAACCAAAAAAAGATTTAAAATAAAAATTAGTTGGGTGTGATGGCATACACCTGTAGTCCTAGCTACTTGGGAGGCTAAGGCAAGAGGATTCTTTGAACCCAGGTGTTTGAGGCTATAGTGAGCTATGAGTACGCCAGTGCACCCCAACCTAGGCAACAGAGCAAGACTCTGTTTCTAAAAAATTAAAATTAAAAAAAATAAAACCCTTTAAAAATGAAATTGATAATCTAGTTCTGTGATTCTCAAACTTTAAAATGCCCCAGTATCACCTGGGCTTATCAAAACACAGATCAATAAGTCCCATTCCATTAGCGTCTGATTCATTGGATCTTAGATAGGATCCCCAAATTTGCATTTCTGTTGAAGTTCTTAGGTGGTGCTGATGATTCTGCTTGCTATTCCAGTGACCACACTTTCAGAACTATTGCTATGTAATGTATGGCTACAAAAAAAAAAAGTGTTGTCAGTGATCAGGTGAAATTAATCCTTTGACGTTAAGGGGAGCCAAATGTTTTTGGTTTGTTTGTTTTGAGATGGAGTCTCACTACGTTGTTCGGTAGAGTGCTGTGGTGTCACACTTTACAGCAACCTGAAACTCTTGGGCTCAAGCAATTCTCTTGCCTCAGCCTCCCTAGTAGCTGGGACTGCAGGCACCCGCCACAATGTCGTCCGACTACGTTTTTATTGTTGTTGTTGTTGTTTAGCTGGTCCTGGCTGGGTTTGAGCCCACCAGTCCCGGTGCACGTGGCTGGTGCTCTAACCACTGAAATACTGGCGCTGAGCTGAGCCTAACTTTTTTTTATTGTGCAGTTTTTGGCCAGGGCTGGGTTTGAACCCGCCACCTCCGGCATATGGGGCCGGTGCCCTACTCCTTTGAGCCACAGGCACCACCCTGAGCCTAACCTTTAAAAAGGCATTCGAATGACAGTATTCAAAGGGTGATTCTTACTGAATTATTTAATTTATAATTTGTCAGACCTATGGATATAGCTAGAACTATTAATAATACTGTTAAAGTATATAAATAAGTAGCTATAAATACTGTTATAGCTAGAACTATTAACAGTACTGTTAACTATAAATAATACTTTAACATTATTGTTAATAGTTCGTAGAAGTCTTATCCGGGATAAGTTAAAGGCGTTGTTTTTGGGGCGGCGCCTGTGGCTTAGTGGGCAGGGTGTTGGCCCATATACTGAGGTGGTGGGTTCAAACCTGGCCCTGGCCAAATTGCAACAAAAAAATAGCCAGGCGTTGTGGCGGGCGCCTGTAGTCCCAGCTACTCAGGAGGCTGAGGCAAGGGAATCACCTAAGCCCAGGAGTTGGAGGTTGCTATGAGTACCGTGGGCGATAAAGTTAACTATTTAAATACAAAAAAAAAAAAAAAAAAAAAAAAAAAGGCATTGTTTTCACTGATTAATTACTGTCAACAGGGATCTGTTCTCTGAGTTAGTGCAATGTTTTCCTCACATAATTAGGAGAGTCTTGTCAGAGGCTTTTCTGAGAACCTATTAAAGATGACCTTTATTTCACAATAAATGAAAGAAAATCTGCAGTAGATATAAATGCTTGAATTAAAGAAAGTTAGATTTTTATGAAGTTGCTATTGAGCTTTTTAAAATTAAGGAGTGGCTTTCTTTTAAAGAGGTTGGTTGTTAATGATGCAAGGTTCCCTGCTCCCCCTTGCTTTTTTCCCAATTATTGGGCTCTAGAACTAGACTGACAAGTGGATTTGACTCATTGTGGTTGGGTCCATATTGTTTTATTTGGTTTGGACAAGAACTGTGAGAAACATCTTTGGTGGAGTACTATTCCTACAGTTTTTTCTCTTTTAATGCTAGAATGTACATGTTTTATATTGATTTCTTTGGGGGGAAATGTGTGTTTCTCTAATTCAGGTTTATGAGGGGAAAAAATGGAAAAGACTTGGAGTACCCTTCAGGTCATGTACCCAGAGTTAGATTGAACTTGTATGTTCGAATAGAAGTGATTTAGATGTAGCAAAAAATGGTAGGATGATTTAAAATATGTGGTTGTGTTTATTTGAATGGAGTAGAAGAAAAAGGTGTTGGTGTAAGTAAATGACTTTACCACTGGTTTTCTTTGTGTGACGGGAATGATACTAAATAAGCAAGTAGGGATCAGGACACTGGGTCCACAGTGAAATTGTTCTTCTTTCACTATTTTGGGCTATTGTCTTTTTCCAGACACACCAATCCCATTGTGGAAAATGGACAGAGTCATCCGTGCCAAAAAGTCATACAGGAAGTAAGTGCTAATGGATGCCTGTGGAATCAAGGCTTTCTTCTTTTTTCCTTACAAGTCTTTGGGTAACTCAATAAAGAAGGTACTGTCTTCCAATTTCATAGGGAGATTCATTTTGTTGATATGGTTTCAATTTCAGTGGAATGAGGGACAGAGCTATCCAAATATTTATTATTTTATATTTAATAACAAAACAAGTCATGGGTAAATAGACTGAAAGACCCAAAGAAGTAGAAAAAGATATTAACTGTGTGACTCCTAGAGTTCCTAGGAGGCCTGATCAATATTAGCACAATATTGTTGACAAAGCTAGTGATGTCACTTCTTATCAATACGTATTTCCCCTCTACTTTTTTTCACTGATGGTAATGTGAGGATGTTAAGGTAAAGAGTCATGTTTTGAGAAGTGCTTTCAGACTTCAGGGGAGCTACTACATAAATACCACATATTCTTAAGTGTTCTGTGTTATCAACTGATGCCATTTCCTAAACTCTAGTCCTTTTGTTCAAGGGCTTTGGCCTTCTTGGAACTACCTTTAAACAGCTCTTCCTCTATAACTCATACGCATTCTTTTCACTGTCTGTCAGGAAGTCTAAGTTTAGGAAAATGTGTATTTCTCTCTGTCTTTTAGCAAAGTTAGATGTGCTTTTCTTCCTATTTTAAAGAGTCGGTGTGTTTTTCTTAATAAGTAGTACGGTTTTTGTGGTGGGTGGGGTATTGAATCTGTGCATACCAGCCAGAATCAGATGATGTATGTTCCTATAAAGAATGTTTCATGTGAATTACTTAAATCCAGAATTAGTTATTTAAAGTCAAATCAAATGTTACCAACTAGGAGCGTATTTTCAGCCATTGATTGTTCATTATTTTCCTTCTTGTGCTCTTTTACTTTTGGTTTAGATATGGCCAGTTTTATCTGAGACTCTGAATAAGCACCGGGCTGACAATCGTATTGTAGAACGATGTTGCCGGTGTCTGCGTTTTGCTGTTCGCTGTGTAGGCAAAGGATCTGCAGCCCTGCTGCAGCCATTAGTCACACAGGTATGTTCTTCAAGAAAAGGAAAAATGTGAAATAATAGGACCCTTTAGGACAAAATCTTTGAAATTCATTGCTTTTCTTTTTATTAAATAACAAACTAAAAAGTATTTGAAAGAGAGCAGTACCTGTGGAAGATACATTGTCTATAAAGAAAATAGTTTATGATCTCGTCTGTATAGTGGTAGTCTAAATAGCAACACATTCCTGTGGGAAATTATGTGAAGAGAACGACTTTCATTCTCTTCAGAACTATTGCTATAGAATGTATGCGTACATTGTACAGTGTACATGTTTTATATTGATTTCTTTGGGGGGAAATGTGCCAAGTCAAGCTTTGTTATTTCTTGGCCTGAAGGGATTTTCTTTCATCTTAACCCCAGGTGGTTCACATAAGTCTCTTGTCACAAATAAATTTAATTCTTTTAGTCATTAAGGTTGATGTATGATGTGACCACTGATGAAGTTAAGGTCATATTAACATATAGAACTACTCTATATGAGATGATTGTGCTTAGGTCATTAAATAATTTGTGTTGATAATTTAACCGTACAGCAGGAGCCAGGACTAGGGTTAATCAAGGGCACAGATCTAGGGCATAGGCTAGGCCCGATGGCTCATGCCTGTAATTCTAGCACTTTGGGAGGCCATGGTGGAAAGATTCCTTCCAGGAGTACAAAACCATCCTGGGTAACATAGTGAGACCACCATCTCAAATACAAATGTCTTCATACAATAACTAAGAAAATGCCATGAAGGGTATGTTAAACAGTTAGATAAAAACATTTCAGATTGTATATGAAACCAGCACATTGTACCCCTGGATTGCACTGATGTACACAGCTATGATTTAATAAAAAAAAAAAAAAGAGAGAGAGAAAAAATGAGCTCTTGAGATTTGACAGAAAGGGAATGCTAGTCTAAGGTCATGATTTTGTTTAAGTAGTCTTTGCTAATCATCCCAGTGGTGTTGCCAACTCCCTGCAATAACGCTGAAGACAGGTATGAGAGGCAGTGGTCTCCTTCCTTGCCATTGCTCTGGGAAGGAAGGAGCTGGAAATCAGAAGCGTCCCTTTAAAGCCCTGGTTCTGTCACCAGTGACACAATGATTAGTGTGAGGGTAGGACTAATCAAATCAACTCAATAATTGTTCTTAGATGCAAGGCTTCCTACAAGACAGTATGAGAGGGTACGACAAAGTAGAAAAAGAGGGCAGAACCTGTGGCTCAGTGGGTAGGGCGCCAGCTCCACATACGGAGGGTGGTGGGTTCAAACCTGGCCCCAGCCCAACTGCAACAAAAAAATAGCCAGATGTCTCAGCATACTCAGGAGACTGAGGGAAAACAATCGCCTAAGCCCAAGAACTGGTGACGCCAAGGCACTCTACCAAGGGTGATAAAATGAGACTCTGTCTCTACAAAAGAAAAAAAAGAGGCCCTTACCCTGAAGTTCACTGGGACTCACTCTCTTCATTTGATGACTCCTTCCATGAAATACCCCTAACACAGATGAAGGTTTCTGTCTTTTCTTTCCCCAAGCATCATGCTAAGCCAACTACTACAAATGAGAAACTTATGTGAACTTGCCTTAAAAATTCTGTGCAAGTTTTGTATTTTACTGATATTACTGATATTCCAAGTTGTTTTAACATATACATTATGGCTCTTTTCTCATACATTTGAGTAAAATCAATATCCCAGAAAGATGCCCCATATTTTTCCTCTGCCTTAGTGGGACCTCAGCACAAAGGTTTATACCCTTGGGGGTATATATTCTCTACCAAGAGAAGCTCAGGACTGGTAATATCCTAATATCTTTTCTAGATCCAAAATTTTTTCATGGGGAGTCAGAAATAAAAGATATCAGAAGCAGTACAGCCAGATATATTTGAATCTAAGGTCATATAAATTCAATTTACGTTTTTCACAACTCTAACCAAATACAATACTGTGCATATCAGATTCACCTACCATCAGTTCTCTAAGTATATTTTCTGAAAAGTCTCCAGGGTACTCTTAAGATCACATATTCGAAAAACCTGAGATAGTATGTACAAATTGTTCATAAACTATAAAACTTGGTTCAAATGTGAGGCATTATCATGGGTAGGAATAATAATCCTTATGTCTTTGCCACTCAGGATGGTTTAAATGAGGTAATGGGTATTTTTTTGTGAAATTCAGGCATTGAACATATCAGACCAGAAAGCATGGGGACTGTGGCAAATCTCCTCCTGAGCCTTAGTAGAGGTGTGTAGAGGTTGTACAACCTCTGGAGCCCTAGAGGAAGGTGCCACAGACCAGGAAAAGATATTTTCAACCTCTTGCCTCTTCTTCCTGGTGGCTTAGCCCCAGAGCTGTGAGCTGTTTCGGTGCAGAAACAGCAGTAGCACCATCTGTCTTCTCTATTCCTTTATTTGTTCCTTCTAGAACCTCTTCTATCAAAAGAGAGATCTGACAAAGAATAAGGACACAGATTCTAAAACCATAAGAAAAGGAGCTGATCTTGCTAGGCGCCTGGTTTTCACCCAGAGTTCTCTACACTTGGCGTTCTTTTACAAGGACACACTGACCTCCAAGAGACTCCATTTCCTGAACCTCTCCTGACTTGCTTCCCTGTATGGAAACAGATGTGTTGGTCCAGGGTTCTGGTCTTTCAGATCCTAATGTGACAAATTAATATGATAAATTTTGTTTAAGGCCCTAAATTAAGAGCTTCATGAAAGCCTATTCAGGTTTTATTCATTGCTATGCCTCTGTTTCTAGTTTCTGGATCACTCTGGAGGGTTGAGATGGAACTCAAGTTAAAGCTATATGACAAAAGGTGGCAGGGTTTTAGAACATACTAGCATTTCAATAGCTTCTTTTATTTATTAAAAAAAAATTTGAGTGGCTTTCAAACTTTGGTGAACTGCACCATCACCCAAAAAGGTTGTTAAAACACGAAGTTCTGACTCACAGATTCTGATTCAGGAAATCTGGGTGATCTCTGAGAATATGCCTTTCCAACAAGTTCCCAGGTAAGGCTGGTGCTGCTGGTCTGGGAACCACACTTTGAGAACCACTGGTTCAGGACATGGCAGGAGCCAAAGTCCCTGACCTCGTCAGATGCCCAGTCTAGGGTGGTTTCGTCCAACAGCCTAAAGATGACATTGTCTCCCCTCCTGACGGTTCAGCTGGGGAGACACGCAGGAGTAAGAAGAGCCCCTCGGGCAGCGGCGGTCTGCGTCGGCCACCTCCAGAGTCAAGCACAGACTGAGAAGTGAGACGTGCGGCGCGGTGCGTGAGAGGAGGCGCTGGCGGGCAGGAGCCGGGGTCCTGGGCTCCCGCGGGTCAGGCCTCGCGCGAGGAGCGCGGAGCAGCCCGCCCCGCTCCGGGCCCCGCCCGCCTAGCAGTCGGGGCAGCGGCGGCGACAGCGGCGGCGCAGGGCCGGGCGCCCGACCCCGGTCCCTCCCCCCGGCCGAGCAGCGGGCGTGCTTGCGCCGCCCCCATCCGCGTCGCAGTCGCCGCCGCCGGACCAGCTGGGGCTCGCGGCGCGGGGACCCCAGCGTCGCCGCAGCCCCGCGAGCCATGGCCCAGCCCGGCGATGACGCTCGGCCCGGGCCCGAGGCGGTAGTGCAGATCCGCGTCGCCATCCAGGAGGCCGAGGACGTGGAGGGCTTGGAGGAAGAGGAGGAGGGGGCGGAGGCGCGGGGCGTCGGAGACCCGAGCCGGTACCTCAGTCCGGGCTGGGGCAGCGCGAGCGAGGAGGAGCCGAGCCGCGGGCACGGGTAGGCGGCGCGGCCCGCGGCGGCACCGCGGTCCGAGGGGCGCCGGGCCGCGCGCGAGTTCGGGCGGCTGACGGGGCGCCGCAATTCCGCGGCCGGGCTGTGAGTCAGCCCCGGCGGGGGCAGCGGCTCCGGCCGTTCCCCTGAGTCAGAACAGGCTCTTGGAGATAGTGGGTGGCCCCGTCCGCAGCCTCTGACCCTACCGGGGTTGCCGGGGCGGGCGGCGGGGATCTGAGGGGCCTGGACCTGGGGATCTTCTGGTATTCAGGAGGACGACTTTCTCAGGCCATTCCCTCCTCTGGGTGAGACGTTCCTTCCGTGAGCTCCCCGAAACACCCTCCCTGAGGCCCATCCATGTGAGGCTGGGCCACCTTCCCAGGCAAGTGGCGCCCCCACCCCAGCCTACACTGCCATCACCGCCCTGTATGCTTTTCAGTGCAGCCGGCTTGGCTCAGGTTCTGGTGGTAGCAGGCCGGGCATAGCTGGCACCTGCTGATTGGGGATTCCAGTAGTGATTTCACGGGCGGAGAGCACCCTTTTCGTGATTTGGGACGGTTGCAGGGCTTGCTGCTCTTCATCCTTACTCCGGAGGATTCCCATTTTCACTAGCCTTCCCCACTTGGCATCCGTGCCTGCATCATCATCTTGCTGCCTGGGGGTGGGTTCCTGGGGGTGGGGTAGTTTAGAGCTGGTATGGCATCTGTCTACCCTTGCCTCTGGGTCCTTAGACACCCTAGGCTTGTGTACACTAATCCCCAGGCCCTCCAAGACTGCGGTTTTATTCCTGCTGTTGAAAGGAGATACAGTATGGAGTATCCATAGAAATGAGAGTAAGGAGTCTGGCATCGTGGCTCACGTCTGTAACCCTAGCACTTTGAGAGGACGTGGTGGGAAGATCACTGGAACCCAGGAGTTTGAGGTTGCAGTGAGCTATGATGAGGCCACTGCACTCTAGCCTGAGCAACAGAGCAAGACCCTCTGCCAAAAAAGAAAAGAGTGGGAGGAAACAACAATTTGCAAATTCTGGGAAATGCCTGTAGTAGGAATTTATTAAGAGTCCTCTTTCTTCTGGGTCTCTGTCACACACTTTCAACCATTAAGGGTCAGATATCTACTTCAGAGGGAAAATATTAAACTTGAACGCATAAGAATACAGGGACCAGAAGCATTCCCCAATAGCTGGCCAAACCTTCCCCAGTTAAAAGGGTCAGACTTAGGGACCTGGAGATTCAGGGCAGACCAGTAGAGGCAGTTATTGGAGAAGAAAAGTTCAGCCCAACCATTTAGGACAGAAAAGCTAGACCACAGCATGTGACATAGTAGCTAATCCGCACTTCATATACTGAAAAACCTGATGCATTCAGCTCTATGCTGAATACTAAGAGCCTAAAAATGATGAACCCATAGTCACTGACAGCTCACAGTCTTGAGAAGGCATTCACCTAATCAGTGATTTCAGACTTCTGGAAAAGCCTGAGTGGTTTGTCTTCCACCCTGAAATAGCCCTGAGTGGTTTATCTTTCAGATTTTATTTGCCTGTGACTGTGGCAAAAGCCATCCCTATTGTGAGGGCTAAAGTTTTGGGATTGTATCCTTAGCCAAGATTAAAGCACTGCCTGTTTCTTAGAGCCCTGCCTGAAAAGATCCCCTGTGGAGGTCTAGGAGAAACTGATCCTCTGTATGGGTGAGCCTCTTGCCTTCACTTTTCACACTCTTCTCCAGAGCCGTCCTTCTCTCCCAGCTCCAGTGACTTGAGTCTCATGGAGTATTCAGTCTGAAGCACTTCCTGCTGCCCACTGGTATACAGTTGACCCCAGAAAATCCCTGGGGCTTTTCAGGGTAGTGGAGCTAACAGAGCCCAACAGGCAGGCATCCAAGCACGAGGAGACACAGCCAATAGCAGGATCCACACTGTCTCCTGTTTGGGCCCTGCCTCACACGGCAGCAGCCATCAGCCACCTTATATGAACGTTCTCCACTCCTGGAGCCTACAGGAGAAAGCCCAGATTCCTAAATCCTTTTTTTTTTTTTTTTTGAGACAGAACCTCAAGCTGTCACCCTGGATAGAGTGCTGTAGCATCACAGCTCACAGCAACCTCCAACTCCTGGGCTCAAGCGAGTCTCCTGCCTCTGCCTTCCAAGTAGCTAGGACTACAGGTGCCCGCCACAACGCCTGGCCATTTTTTGGTTGCAGCCGTCATTGTTGATTGGCAGGCGCAGGCTGTATTCGAACCCGCCAGCTCAGGTGTACGTGGCTGGCGCCTTAGCCCACTGAGCCACAGGCGCCGAGCCCCTAAATCCTTTTAAGATGTGGCACCCACCCACATCACCCCCTCAGCCCATTCACACTCCTGTAGTATCGGTATCATCTAGTTCCCTGAGCACAGGGGACCATTTTGTGTCTATATGCCTCTGCACTCTCACCTCTGGGTCCTCTCCTTAACTGATTCCTAGTCTGCCTTTACACCTTGGCAGCTCTTCCCCTCCACTCCCAATCCCCACCCAGAGCTGGATGTGTTTCCTCTGTGTCACTCTAATACTCCATACATTTTGCACCTAACACTCACAAAATCATGATTCTGTACAGGAATCTGAGCACTGTGTGTTCAGGAACCGTGCTTGCTTCATTCACATCTTATCTTCAGCACCTTGCACAACACCTGACATGTAGTAGGTGCTCTATAAATATTTATTGAATGAGTGCATATTTGTATCATTGTACCAACTCTGCTGTTTTAAAATATTTGTGTTTCTCTTCTACTAGACAGGGAGATCCTTGAAGACAGCTGCCCTGTCTTAGTTCTTCCTCTAACTGCATACCTAGCCCAATACCTGACTTACACCAGGGGAGCAAAGAGTAAATTATCAATAAGGAAAAACCTTCACATCCTCTAGATGTTCAACAGTCTTTTCTCCACATCTCACTCATTTAAAAAGGTTTTTCCTTTTATTCTCACTTTTATAATACAAAAATTTCCTAACATGAAAAAATGTGAAAAAATAGTAATGTGAACATTCATATAACCACCTTCTAGTTGTAACAGTAAATATTTTGCCATGTTTGTTTGATGGATTTATAACGTGTGTGGTTCCCCCAGAACTATTTGAAAGTATATTGTATACAAGACTTATCTCTTAATATAGTACTCAAAATAATCTGCTAGCCAAGTTCCACACTCAGATTTCCCCCAGTTGTTCTACAATTGTCTTTTATAGCTGTTTCTCCCCCATGTCCCCAGACCAGAATGCAATCCAGGTTGAGGCATTTTCCTATTATGTCTCTCTAGGATCTTTAATGCTAGAGCATTTCCACCATTTTTTTCTCTATGCTTTGCTATTTTTGACATAAGAGGCTAGGTGTATTGTTGAATGTCTCATATTTGTTTGGTGTGATGTTCTGATGGTCTCTTTTTTACTTGCTCCTTCATATCATGTGCTTCATATAAGCTGGAAGGTCAGGTAAAAGACTGGATTGGATTGGGATTAAACCTTTGGTAAGAAGACCTCATAGGCCATACCTTGGACTTTATGTTGCATCACTTCAAGAGGCATCACTATTGGAGATATCAAATTTGACCATTTGGTTAGAGAGATTTATCTTTTGTACAGGTATATCTTTCTCTCTGCAGTTAAGTACTTTGCGGGCTCTTGTCCTTCATTCTGTTAATATGATGTGTTACATTTATTGATTTGCTTATGGTGAGCCATCCTTGAATCATGGGGTATATTCCACTTGATCATGGTGAATGCTCTTTTTAATGTGCTGTTGCATTCAATTTACTAGTATTTTGCTGAGTTCTTTTGCATCTGTGTTCATATTGGCTTACAATTTTTTTTTTGAGACAGAGTCTTACTCTGTTACCCTGGGTAGCGTGTAGTAGCATCATAGCTCACAGTAACCTCAAACTCTTGGACTTAAGCAATCCTCTTGCCTCAGCCTTTTGAGTAGCTAGGACTATAGGTGCCAGCCATGATGCCCAGCGGGTTTTTCTATTTTTTTTTTAGTAGAGATGTGGTCCTGCTCTTGCTCAAGCTAGTCTCGAACTCCTGAGCTCAAGCAATCATACCTCCGCCTCCCAGAGCATTAGAATTATGGGCGTAAGCTACCTTGCCTGGCTATAATTCCTTTTTTTTTTTAACATTGTCCTTGTCTGCCTTTGCTATCAGGATCATTCTGACCTCTCATGAAATAAGTTTGGAAGCATTCCCTCCTCTTCACATTTTTAAAAGAGTTTCAGAAGGATTGGTATTATTGCTACTTTAAATGTTCAGCATTAAAGCCATCAGATTTTAAGTTTTTCTTTGATGAGAGGTTTTTAATTACTGATTCAGTCTCCTCACTATTAGTCTGTTCCTATTTTCTATTTCTTCATAATTCAGTCTTGGTATGTTGCATTTTTCTAAGAATTTATTTGTTTCTTCTAGGTTATTCAGTGTTCTTGTGAATATTCTTTCACCTGATTTTAGTGTCCATTGATAATCCTTACCCAAGCCAGTTATTTCTTCTGGGGTTTCAATTGATTTTCTAATTTTCTTATTGGTTGTATGTTTATTAGCAGGCATTCGTTTGTTAAAAAAAAAAAAAAAGCTTTGCCTTATCCTCTGGGTTGAATAAGAGTTCCTCCTTAAAGAGGCAAAAAAAGATCACTTCATACAATAGTCACACCAAATAATTGAAATGAGGGTCTTCCCTCAGGCTTGCACTGCCCTTCTCTCTGTGATTCTTGGATTTCTATTTATTCGCTTTTATAATTAGTTACAATCTTTATCTTTGATGCTGGAAATGTCTATAATGTAGCTAGGGGAGCCCCTTCAAGTTTGCTTGCGCCCATCCTGTTCGAGCATGCCCATTAATCTATGAGCACTTCCTTGCTTTCTGGGACTAGATATTTGAGACTTAGTTTAAACTTTTCCTACTCCAGTCATGGAATCCAGCCATTTCCACAGGAATCCCTAGTTTCTCAAATACTAGTGAGAAAATATTTAGAAACCAAGATCTAGAATTGAGAGTGCTACCTTCTGCTGGGGCATCATTGCTTTTAAGGCCTTCTAGTGGACAGAGCTAAGAAATGTAAGTTTTTAAAAAAATAAATTTATATTGATAATTCCAATTCCAATTTAACATCATAGGGTTTTTTCTGTTTACTTATTTTCTATGCTTAAAATCTTGATTCCTAATAACATCAACAAATTTACTTTGCTTTGTCTTAACAATGTGTAAAAATGATTCAAAATTATAATACTAAATGTTAATTTTAATAAAAACCATTGAGTACACCTGCTTTTCGTTTAATAAACGAATCATCTACATTTCTTTCTGTCTGTGTTGGTTTAGGGACATTGCATGAGCTTTCATTTCCCTGCTCTGAATAATATAATGAAAGTTTCCATTTATTAATGCCGATTTTGTGCCAGACATGGAACTAAGTGATATGTATGTTATCTTTACTCCATGCCACAAACCATTATTTAGACCTCCAGAGTCTTCCACTATGAGTAGTTCTTTTCCAGGTCTGGGGGACTATGTAGAACAGCATGACAGAAAACAGGGTCAGAGAGAAAGGTCATGGTCTCTGTAACAAATACATAAGAACCTGTGGGCCACCCAAGCACAGGATGTGCCCTTTGCCAGCAACATCCAAAATGCGGTTTTTCTGGTGATGCCCATGTATGTTTTTAACCTGTCTCAATGAAGAACCTTTGTCTTTTGAATCTGCCCTCATGCTTTTATAGTGCATTATCAGTTTGGTTGCCCTTTTTGAACCATTTCAGATTCATTATCTTGTTCTAGAAGTGAGTCAAAAGAAACTTCACATAGATGGAGCTGGACTCTGGTATTTTTCATACATGATGTTTCTCTTTTGTGTTCAGTACCTTCCTTTTTGGTGTCCACAATTTTTCCTGCTCTTGGTGGCCAAAACACCATAATAGGACCATCTGCAAGAATAGATGATGAGTCCAAGAAGCCATTCCTGGGTTGAAAGTCATAGAAAGAATCTCATTACTCTACCATTTTAGTTTGGATATTTTCTTTTTTAAAGGTATCATTTGATTAACCATTGAAACAATGTAGCTAGATTAGCTCAGTATTTTTGCGAGTAAAACAGCCTTGGAAGTTTTGTGCTGCAAATAATTTTTGTTTCTCCAAATCATTTACATGTGATAAATATTTCAATAAATATTTGTAGAACCCAATTGTCTGTTTTAAAATGTACCCCCTTATTTTTACCCTTTGTTTCCATCTTTAGCAAGTTTATGTCTATAACAAAAGACCTCATAACCATTCCTAATTTATTATGTTTTGTTAGGAAAAAAATGTTTGTTTATTTTTAAGGAAAAAAACTTAAATGTTAAGGGCAGCACCTGTGGCTTACTGGGTAGGGTGCTGGCCCTGTATACCCAGGGTGGCAGGTTCAAACCCAACCCCGGCCAGCTAAAACAGCAATGAGAATTGCAACAAAAAATAGCAGGGTGTTGTGGCGGGTGCCTGTAGTCCCAGCTACTTGGGAGGCTGAGGTAAGAGAATCACTTAAGCCCAAGAGTGGGAGGTTGCTGTGAGCTGTGATGCCACGGTACTCTACCAAGGGCGACAAAATGAGACTTTGTCTCAAAAAATAAATAAATAAATAAACAAATAGACTTAAAAAAATCTTAAGTGTTAAACTTTTTAAAGGCCACAAAGAACAAATTTATCAGTAACCTTACTTACTCTGTCAAAGAATCCTGATAAGTGTGATTTGTCCTTACAGAAATGATTTGCTTTATATTGATGATACTTTTTAAAGTTCTACTAGGAATTCTTACTTGCAAGGCTCTGGGATGGTAATAGAATGAAAGAACCCATATGAATCCTGCCCTCAAATTCAGGTTGAAGGTACTAATAAGATAGTCACACACGTAACTCTGATATAAAGTTTTAGGAGAAGCAGGAATGATTTCCTTCGTGGAAGAGTTGCATTTGAGATGGACCTTGATGTGTGTCTAGCTTTTGGACCTGAGAAAGAGGTATAAGCCATTCAAAGAGACAGAAACTATATACACAAAAGTGTAGCATACATAAAGTTGTGATACTTAACAGAGAACTATGTTTCCATTTTCTTGGAGCAAAGGATTTGAAAAGAAACAGATGGCAATAAGTTTAGAAGCTGGTGATAGCCAGATTTTGGATAAATCAGAATAAGGAGATAAGGACTTTGAATTTTATATAATAGAAAACTGTTTATTGTTATTATGAAGGTAGAGAAGTGACATATTATAACTGTTCTTCAAAACATGTAGTATGGTGCAGAATGGAGGAGGCTGTATCCCCAAATACAACATGGGGCTGGCAGGAGGTGGGAAAACAGAACCCTCGAAAGGCTCTGGTTGGGAAATATGCCAAGGATGCAAGAGTAAAAAGGGGTGCAAGTATCTGAGAGGTAACTTAAATTCTTCCTCTAGAGCTGTGGTACCCAACCCCCAGGCCATGGACTGGTACTGGTCTCTGGCCTCTTAGGAATCGAGCCGTATATCAGAAGATGAGTGGTAGGCAAGAGAGGGAAGCTTCATCTGTATTTGCAACTCCTCCCCCTTGCTGATATCACCACCTGAAATCTTCCTCCTGTCAGATCAGAGGTAGCATTAGATTCTCATAGGAGCATGGACAATGTCAATTGTGTGTATGAGGGATCTAGGTTCCATGCCCCTTAGGAGAATATAGTGCTTGATGATCTGAGGTGGAAATACAATACACTTGAACCATCCTGAAATCATCCCCATCCCGCTGGCCATGGAAAAATTGTCTTCCATGAAACCAGTCCCTTGTGCCTAAAAGGTTGTGGACCTGTGCTCTAGAACAATTTCCCGGCCTCTGTGCCTGTCAGTGAAAAGAAGCAGGCAACATACCATTTACTTTCAAGGGGAAATAAAAGAAATAAGATTCCTTTCTAAAGGGATTGAATGAACTCACTGTGGGGATCTAAGGATGCCAAAGCAGGGCTGGTAGTTGCAGAGTAAAGCCTTCTCCATTTGTGTATAGGCCCCAACTTAATGATTCTCTGCCTGATCATCTTCACTCCAAAGTGAAGTCTGCTACTTGGCATGCTCCACCCATGGATCCCCCTAGGAAGAAGACCAATAAGTGAGTATACAATTGCAGAGGGAGTCAACACAAGCCACCAAGACAAAGCAATCCAGACCTTCCGTTTTCAAAAGGAATAGCCACAAGTGTGGGCTGTGTAGAGTGATTTTCTTCCAAAGGGCACAGTGTAGAAGTGAGGGGAAAAAAGAGTGATTTTTACAGGGGAGAAATCTGACAAACATTACCTCAGACAGGTGATTGAGGTTTATATCTACAGTTATAATTGGGAAGGAAGACATGGTTATCATAAGACGGTTGTAATTAACAAAAAATTGACAACACTCAGATTTACAGGATATAAACTTCTTTAATGTTCATAAAGGATACAGAATTTTTCCTTTCTGAAGACTATTTCACAAACAAGGAAACAATGCAGCATGCTTCCAGATATAATCTAGACTTTCTAGCTCCTCCACGATACCCCTTTGGAGATGCACAACTACTGATGACAGCACCCATGCAAAAGGAGGAGTCCTCCAAGTGCAAGATCTTCCCCTCTGTGCTCTAAGAGGGGTTTTATGTCACCTCTGCAGTACCACCCACCAATTCTGAAATCTCTGACTACCTGCCTCTCTGTTCACTGGATGGATGCATGTAACTGATGCAGAGTCACCCTCCATACAGTATGGATTTACTGTGACCTATGTGAAAGGAAGGTCAGCTTGCCAGATAGAATGCCTGATGGCAGGCTTAGGCTTCAGTCCTGCTTGAGGTCAAGTTCTGTAGAAGGTTGTAAGTTCAACTGTGGTTATATTGAATTTGATGCAATATCAGATTATTCTAGTGGAAATGTCTGTCAGGCAGGTAGGATTTGGAGGACTGGAGCTCAGTAAGGAGAGGAAAGTAGAGAGCAGGTTGGGAGGAGAAAGGCAGATTTGAATCAGATGAGTTTTCAGGGGCTGAAGTATAGAGGTTTACCAAGAGATGAAAAATCTTGATAGACTTTTGGAGAATACCTACATTTAGAAATGGTGGGAGAAAAGGGGAACTGAAAGGGCAGTCAAATGGGGAGAAGAATCAGAAAAGAACAAGGCACATAAGCCCAGGGGGAGAGAGGAAGGAGAGTGGTCAACAGCGTCAGATCCTGCTGGTGGGGCAGGAGGACAAAGATGGAGCAGGGACCCTTGGACATGGCAACCAAGTGCTTCGGTGGATGTTGAAGACACAGAGCCACCTGGGGCAAGGAGAGGAGGTGCTGCATAGGAAGTTCTAGGCTGGCCTGATCAGATGAACTTCATCTTCTCAATCCAGAAAGAATTGGATGATGAGAAAGAATCATCTGCAAGGAATAAATGGACATGGCAGACCTAGGGAAGAACAGGAGGCTCTAGAATAAGCATTGGAGAGATGAAGAAATTACACTGTCTTCCTTCCATTGTGCTTTATAAGTTTACCGTTTATAAGACCATCACCTTCTCTAGTTTGGGAGCAAGACTTACTGGTCTGTGGGTGCCTTTGGCTGTGCAGTATTCTGAATGTGCAAACTTTTGATACACTTGCCATTTGTAGAAGGTCATACCATTTTGCCAATACCCATGAGTCCACCCAAAACTCTCCACTGTCCATTATCACATACTCCACCCTAGACCCTGCTATTTATTGACATCCTTGTCAGCTGGGCTCTGAATTCCCTATGTATCTGTAGTTATCTGGCATAGCCAACCTATCTGTTTTAACTACTATTTAGAGTGTAAACATTCTCTAATAAAGTGAAAATTTGTTCTGTCCATCTTATATCTCCTTTTTCATTCTATTGATTAGCTCACTGATACTTTCCCTTTGGCATGTTTTGAGGATCTTTTTTCCCAACGTAGTGCTATTCTTGTCACTATTGTATTTGGCTGTAAGAAACAGAAAACCCAACTAACAAGTGAATTAAACAAATAGGATTTGACCTTACTTGTGCAATAATCAGAAATATACAGGTAGATAGTTATAGGAGTTGGTTCAATAACCATATAATGCCAGGGCCAATAATGTCAGTAAATCAAACTAAGCTGCTTTTCTTAGCCTTTTCTTTAGGGTGGTAAAACAGCTGCTGCAGATCCAACCTTCACATCTATACTCAAAGCAGATAAAATGGGAAGGAGCGAGGCCAACAGATTTTCACATGCTATAACATGACAGACAGTGACTACTTGTAAGAGATGCTGGGAAAGTATTTCATTTTTATAGGTTCTATAGTCAAGGAAGGCAATTTAGAGTTTGCTCTTAGATGTTGAGTAAGCCTAATGTCTGCTATAGCTATCTTTTATCATTCCATTTTTAAAAACTTTTAAAAAGATATACTCTTTAAATTAGTCTGGGTTTTTTTTTCTCTGCTACATATTTACCCTGATAAATGAAGGTAAATGCATCAGTAAGGTATTTTAAAGACCGTTTCCAGGCTCCCTACAGGTAAATAAACAAAACTCTGCATTTTTAAATCAAGCAGTGTCTACATTTTATACTATAATTTCTGAATTTGGAAAGTTGTTGAATAGACATGTTAAGTTTTATCTCTTTGGCTAGAATATTCGATGTTTCACCTCATTTTGAGTATTCCACACTTGCTTTTATTTTTTTGGAGGCTAAGAGTCAGTGAAAATGTTGAAGGATATATATGTGTGTGTGTGTGTGTGTGTGCGCGCGCGCACGTATGTCTATATATCTATATATTTGCCTTTTCCAGCTTATCATAACATTAAGTCTTATTGACATTGTTAGCTGTGACATTACTGAGTTACCAAACCAACTCCTATAATTGCAGATTTATGTTAACTTCTAATAATGGCATCAGTTAGGTTGTGGATAATCACAAGTTTCCTAATAATTTGTGGCTGTGAAATTTTTATATGAAAATTAAAATTAAAATGAAAGATTAGCTTTCCTAAAGAGCTTTCCCCAGGATTGCTCTGGCTTGTTCTGCTGTGCTAATATTCGCAGAGAGAGGGAAAACAGGACATCTGTCCAGGTGGGGCTTCATTTAGAAGGACCGTCCACATTTCCTCTTTGGATTAGGTTGTCCACTGTACTTCAGTGTGATTTCATCTTAACTAATTATGTCTGCAATGACCCTATTCCCAAACAAAGTCACATTCTCAGGTACTAGGGCTCAGGACTTTAGCATGTGAATTTTGGGGGAGGGGGGAAGGACACAGTTCAACATGAACCATTGTTACCATTGTAATGCCCAGTGTCTCCTGGTTCCAGTGGCACCACAACGAGTGAGAATGAGCAGGAATGGAAGCCCCCTGACGAGGAATTAATCAAGAAACTAGTGGATCAGATCGAGTTCTACTTTTCAGATGAGAACCTGGAGAAGGATGCCTTCCTGTTAAAGCACGTGAGGAGGAACAAGCTGGGCTATGTGAGCGTCAAGCTACTCACGTCCTTCAAAAAGGTGAGGCTTGGTTCTCACAAGCTCCTTCGAGGATTTCAAGGGCTTTGGGGATTGGGGTTCTGAAGGTATTTTTACCCCCGTAAAAGCTGACGAACTAGGAATTTTTTTTGTTTTTTTGAGACAGAGTCTCACTATGTCACCCTTGGTAGAGTGCTGTGGCATCACAACTCACAGCAACCTCCAACTCTTGGACTTAAGTGATTCTCTCACCTCAGTTTCCCAAGTAGCTGGGACTACAGGTGCCCACCACAACACCTGGCTATTTTTTTGGTTGCAGTTGTTTAGCTGTCCTGGGCTGGGTTCGAACCTGCCACCCTTGGTGTATGTGGCGGGTGCCATAACCATTGTGCTACGAGTGCCAAACCTGAACTAGGAATTTTTTAAAAATTCAATCTGAGGCCTAAAAAAGAGAAAAATTGCCAGGAGAAAGGATTTAGGACCATTATTAAGAATATACTCCCACACTATGTAAGGGTCCTGGGCAGAGGGACAAATATCAGCTGGCAGCAGTTATGAAACGATATTATTCTTTACTTGTTCTTAGGCACTCTTCCCAGGCAAGTGCATGGCGCGGAAGATGCTGGGCCCCAGACAAGGGGACTCGAAGGCCTTTAGATACACCTGTCAGGCCTAGAATTCTATGAAATCCAAGCTTTGCATTTGTCAAGTTGAATAAATAGGGACAGGGAATAAACACTCTGAACTCTGGGAGATGAGCCTTCCCCAAGACTCTAGCCTGCACTGCTGTGTGTGACACCATCCTCACATATACAGTGGAGATACTAGATGGCTAACAACTGCTGCTCCTAAAGTACTGTTGGGAGCTGGTTGATCATAAAAACCAACCCTTCCTGGGGAAATGAAGAGTCTTCTCAGATTGGTCACACTGAGATTGGACCTTAGAGGATGAGTGGGAGTTTTCAGGGTACAGGAGAAGGGAAGGGACATTTCAACATCCAGAGAACAGTGAGCCAGGCCTCATTAAGAAGTGTCTGTGGGGCTTCCCAAAATGAAACAGCCCTTGGAATCATCCTGCAGATTCCTTTTTCCTTCCCTGGAGACCCTCAAGAGACATCCTGTCCTTCTTTTTGTTTTAGGCTGCCACTTACAGATCTGTTTAGGAACATTCTTTGTTGAAAACCAGCTGCAGACTGGAGACAGACTTCCTAACACCTCCAAGATAAGAGCAAAAACCTTTTTCTTTCTAAAGGGTTTCCTGTTATTCACAAAAGGAAACATATATGACAAAAACAACAAGCGTAGGAAAATTATAAAGTTTCTGAAACTCTTACAAAGCTCATCTAATAAATGCTGGAGGACCCAAGTTCCCTGGATCCTTTTCTTAGGTGGTGCCTGATACTCCCTGTAAAACAGCGGTTCTCAACCTGTGGGTTGCAACCCACAGGAACTGTATTAAAGGGCCGCAGCAAAAGGAAGGTTGAGAACCACTGCTGTAAAAGGTCACAGGCCTGGGGTGCTCAGACTGCCCAGTGGATCTTCCTGCTGATGCTGGAGGGACTTTCAGTCCTTGCTAGAGCCTGCTTCTCTGGAAATAGGGTGTGTTCTTCCGCAACCTTCTCCAGCCCTCTGAGTACAGCAGTACTCTACTTCCCTGGGGTCCTCAGGCTTCAAGCTTAGGAGGTGGTTCCTTTTCCTCTCCTGAGGGGTCCCTCCCTAGCAGGTTTTGAAGAAGTGTCCACCCATATTTCTTCCCTAAAAGAGCTGTTGCCTGGCCTTCCCACAGCCTTGCCCTGACCTGCAGTCCTCATCTTCCTTCTTTCTGTATTCCTGATTGATTTCTGCTCACTTGAAATCCACCCCTTTGCCTGGGCCTGCTTCTCTGTACCCTTGGCCTGTGTCACAGTGATCAGCCCATTGATCCTGTGTGTAGGTTATTCTTCTGATTCCTGCACCCTAATCCTGAGACCAGGCCACTACACTCAAATGCCACAGGCTAGAGCAGACTGTCCTCTCTCCAGGAGCCTGTACTAATGGCTCTGCAGGCTTCCCCACCCTGCCCAGTTAGGGAGCCCTCCCTCCTTGAGTTTCATGAAGTTCCTGTTTTAGGCTCAGGGACATCTGGAGTTCCTGGTTCCTCTGCAGAGCTGCTCCATTGGCCCAGCCTCAGAGGACTCAGGGTGATCTTGCCATTCCTGGCTTAGGTCACCCACCCCACCCACTTTCACTATTTCTTTGGGATGACTCATTCCCTCCTGGCATTCCCTTTACTGGAAGTGGATCTCTAGAAAATTACTGTTTTACAATATAAATATAGCTTTCCCATAGTACAACACTGATACACTCAATTTACATCAAGCGAGGAGGAGGGGAGGGATTATTTCATCATTCTTCATGAGGCTTAAGTTGGATTTAATTCAGAATTGAAGCAGTTCATGTCATTCTCAGGAGATGTTACAGTGAAATGTGAGAGATCATTTGGATCTCTCACAAATGCAAAAATGTAGAAGTGCGGCTTTAGAGAAGCATTTGAATGTTAAAATCTCCAAGTCCTATCAAAATGATAACATGTAACATTTTAAATAAACACTTCTACACTGCTGGTGGGAATGCACACTAATACGTTCCTTTTGGAAGGATGTTTGGAGAGTACTTAGAGATCTAAAAATAGACTTTCCATTCCACCCTTTAATTCCTTTACTAGGTATATACCCAGAAGACCAAAAATCACATTATAAAAAAGACATCTGTACCAGAATGTTTATTGCACCCCAATACATAATTGCTAAGTCATGGAAAAAGCCCAAGTGCCCATCGACCCACAAATGGATTAATAAATTGTGGTATAAATACCACAATTAATACACATTAATAAATTGTATATACCATGGAATACTATGCAGCCTTAAAGAAAGATGGAGACTTTACCTCTTTCATGTTTACATGGATGGAGCTGGAACATATTCTTCTTAACAAAGTATCTCAAGAATGGAAGAAAAAATATCCAATGTACTCAGCCCTACTATGAAGCTAAATTAAAGGTTTCATATGAAGGTTATAACCCAACTATAGCACAAGAATATGGGAAGGGAGGGAGGTTGGGGGGGAGGGAGGATAATTGGTGGGGCCACACCTATGGTGCATCTGAGAAGGGTACAGGTGAAACTTACTAAATGCAGAATACAAATGTCTTCATACAATAACTAGGAAAATGACATGAAGGGTATGTTAAACAGTTCGATGAAAACATTTCAGATTGTATATGAAGCCAGCACCTCATACCCCTTGATTGCACTAATGTGCACAGCTATGATTTAATAAAAAAAGAAAAAAATTGTAATACTTAATGTATACCAATAACAGAAGATGAATATAAGTTACATTGAGCACCTCTTGTAATTGCAGAAGTCAAACATGACTTGTGTATTACAAATTTAATAAATTATACATATATATAGTATATGTATGTACATATAATTTAATAAATTATACATGAGATATAATATGTATGTATGTATATGTATGTATACATAGTATATATAATATAGTGTATGTATATATATGTATTACATATATATAATTGCTCTGCCACCCAGGCTAGAGTGAAGTGGTATGATTGTAGCTTACTGCAGCCTCAACCAATCCTCCCACCTTGGCCTCCCCAAACTCTAAGATTACTGGTGTGAGGCACTGCTCCTGGTCTTGGAATTTGTTTTTATGTCTGTTTCAAAGATAAAGTTAAAACAATAGCAAAAACAATCTCGTCTTATTTTGAAATGTTTTCAATAAGATTTTGAAACACTTTACAAGTTTCAAGGAAAACTTGGTATTTGGTATATATTTTTTTGAGACAGAGTGTCACTCTGTGCCCTGGGTGGAGTGTCATAGCATCATAGCTTACAGCAACCTCAAACTCTTGGGCTCAGGAAATCCCCTTGCCTCAGTCTTCCGAGTAGCTGGGACTATAGGCACCCACAACAATGTCCAGCTAATTTTTCTATTTTTAGTAGAGATGGGGTCTCATTCTTGCTCAGGCTGGTCTTGAACTGTTTAGCTCAAGCAATCCACCCACCTTGGCCTCCCAGAGTGCCAGGATTACAGGCATGAGCCACTACACCCTGCTAGGTATTTGGTATTTTATGTTTTATACATAATTCAACTTATTTCAATTTAATATAACTGCTGTCAGGGAGCTAATAAGAACTGATATGCATTTTGGGACTCTTTTGTCCTTTTGTAAATTGCAATGCTCAAATACAGAGATTTTTCTCTGGGCAAATCTGATGAGACTTTCTGCAACTTGCACAAGGATTTGCTAAAGAGCCTTTCTTTTAAAAATAGAATGGGCAAAATTAAATCAGAAATAAATGAAATTGAAGCTTTTCACAAGATGGCCCTGAAAACGAAGAAGGAAACTCCTGCCCCTCCCAAAGCCGGAGCCAGAGCAAAGGCATTGAAGGCCAAGAAGGCAGTGCTAAAAGGCATCCATAGCCACACACACAAAAAAAGATCCATACATCACCCAGCTTCCTGTGGCCAAAGACTCTGAGGCTCCAGAGGCAGCCCAAATATCCTCGGAAGAGCACCCCCAGGAGAAACAAGCTTGACCACTATGCCATTATCAAGTTCCCCCTGACCACTGAGTCTGCCGTGAAGAAGATAGAAGACAACAACACACTTGTGTTCACTGTGGATGTCAAAGCCAGCAAGTACCAGATCAAACAGGCTGTGAAGAAGCTCCATGACATTGATGTGGCCAAGGTCAACATCCTGATCAGGCCTGATGGCGAGAAGAAGGCATATGTTCAACTGGCCCCTGATTATGATGCTTTGGATGTTGCCAACAAAATTGGGATCATCTAGGCTCGGTGCCTGTGGCTCAAGTGACTAAGGCGTGAGTCACATACACTTGAGCTGGCAGGTTCAAACCCAGCCTGGGCCTGCCAAACAACAATGACGGCTGCAACCAAAAAAATAGCTGGGCGTTGTGGCGGGTGCCTGTAGTCCCAGCTACTTGGGAGGTGGAGGCAGGAGAATTGCTTGAGCCCAGGAATTGGAGGTTGCTGTGAGCTGTGATGCCACACACAGCACTCTACCTGGGGGGACAGCTTGAGGCTCTGTCTCAAAAAAAAAAAAAAAAATTGGGACCATCTAAACCAATTCCAGCTGGCCAATTGTAAATGTATAACTTTTTACCACAAAAAAAAATAATAATAAAAAAAAGAAAGAAATGAAATTGAAAGCAAAAGAATCATTCAGAAAATTAATTAAACAAAAAGTTTCTTCTTTCTTCGAAAAGATAAATGAAATTGATAAACTATTGGCCAGATTAACTAGAAACAGAAAAGTAAAATCTCTAATAACCTCCATCAAAAATGAAAAGCGAGGGCAGCACCTGTGGCTCAAAGGAGTAGGGCACTGGCCCCATATGCCGGAGGTGGCAGGTTCAAACCCAGCCCTGGCCAAAAACTGAAAAAAAAATAATGAAAAGCGAGAAATAACAACTGATACCACACAGATACAAGAGATCATTTCTGACTACTACAAAAATTTTGCTGCCCAGAAATTTGACAATGTGGAGGAAATGAACCAACACCTGGAATCACACCATCTCGCTAAACTTAACCAGGAAGAAATAGATCTCTGGAACAGACCAATATCAAGCACCGAGATTGAAGAAACAATAAAAAAGCTTCTAACAAAAAACAGCCCTGGAACAGATGGCTTCACACCAGAATTCCACTGAACCTTCAAAGATGAGCTTGTACCTATACTGCAGAACCTATTCCAAAACATTGAGAAAGGGCAGCGCCTGTGGCTCATCGAGTAGGGTGCCAGCCCCATATACCGAAGGTGGCAGGTTCAAACCCGGCCTCGGCCGAACTGCAAAAACAGAAAAATAGCTGGGCGTTGTGGCGGGCGCCTGTAGTCCCAGCTACTTGGGAGGCTGAAGCAAGAGAATTGCCTAAGCCCTGGAGTTGGAGTTTGCTGTGAGCTTTGTGACCCCACGGCACTCTACCGAGGGCGATAAAGTGAGACTCTGTCTCTACAAAAAATAAAAAAAAATTGAGAAAGAAAGAACCTTCCTCCAACATGTTCTAGAAGCAAACATTACTCTGATTTGCAAAGCAGGAAAGGACCCAACAGAAAAGGAGAACTACAGACAAATTTCACTAATGAAAATAGATGCAAAAGTACTCAAAATCTTAGCTAATAGATTGCAGCTACACATTAAAAAAAATTATACATCACAATCAAGTAGGTTTTGTCTCAGGGATGCAAGGCTGGTTTAACATATGCAGATCCATAAATGTAATTCACCAT
>CAUYRH010052127.1:0-29098 GCA_963574655.1 Perodicticus potto | reverse complement strand
AAATAACAACAGACTCTTCAGAAATTCAAACAATCCTCAATGAATATTACAAGAAACTTTACTCTCAGAAATATGATAATCTGAAGGAAATTGACCAATATTTGGAGGCACATCACCATCCAAGACTTAACCAGAATGATATGGAAAAGTTGAACCGGCCGATATCAAGTACTGAAATAGCATTAACTATACAAAAACTCCTGAAAAAGAAAAGCCCTGGACCAGACGGCTTCACATCAGAATTCTATCAAACCTTTAAAGAAGAACTAGTACCTATATTACTAAACCTCTTCCAAAATATTCAAAAAGATGGAATACTACCCAACACATTTTATGAAGCAGACATCACCTTGATCCCCAAACCAGGAAAAGACCCAACAAGAAAAGAAAATTACAGACCAATATCACTAATGAATATTGATGCAAAAATATTTTATAAGATCCTAGCAAACAGAATTCAGCAGTTCATCAAACAAAGTATACACCATGACCAAGTAGGCTTTATCCCAGGATGTCAAGGCTGGTTCAATATACGTAAATCAATTAACGTAATCCAGCACATAAATAAATTAAAAAATAAAGACCACATAATTCTCTCAATTGATGCAGAAAAAGCCTTCGACAATATCCAACATCCCTTCATGATCGGAACACTAAAGAAAATGGGAATAGAGGGGACATTTCTTAAATTGATAGAGGCCAACTACGGTAAACCCACAGCCAATATTGTATTGAATGGAGTTAAATTGAAATCATCTTTTGAGCAAACATCACACTACACATCGCTACTATAATTCAATTCAACTTCAAAAAGATAACATCTTTTAAAATGTGTATACATTTTTTTGCCACTGCCAGTATGATACACTTACTCAGCCTAGAATCTAAGTCACCTTAACATATATTTTATTTAGTTGTAATATGAGATCAAGATATTTTATATGGTTGTAATGTAACTTATTTGTTCCTTCAATCTGACTACCATATAAAAAAAAAAAAAAAAAGACTGTGCTTTTAGTCAGAACTTTCCTAAGAGTTGTGCACCAAGTCAAATGGTATTTGAGTCGTGAAGCTGACAATCTGCATTTGTAGCTGTCACATCCATGATGATTTCATAGACAGATTTAGGAATCTATTTCCATCTCTTCTGGCCACATTGGACTATCTCAGCATTGACACACTAAACTGCAGGTGTTTCTCTCCTTTATTTTTACATTGTAACTACTGTATTGTTTTTTAAATAATTAGAGTATGCTGGAGTAGTAAGGGAACATTACACAGTATTTAGTGTTCAAAGGGGACAGGATAGGAAAGCATAGAGAACTTCGCCTTTAAAATTCACACATACTTAAAATCTACCACTCTGGCTTATTCATTCACTCATTTTTGGTTATTTCTTTACTGGGAGGTTTTATTGCTAAATTAGGAAACATACCAATTACCCACTGACATTCTTCTTGTCAACTACAATCTTCTTACTATCTATGCCTTTAATCTCCTTTTTATATTTATCTTTATCCCATGCACATTGCTAGAAATGAAGCCCATAAGCATTTGAGATCAGGTGGACACACAGGTTCCACAAACTAATGTGATCACAGGCTTTTTTTTTTTTTTTTTTTGCAGTTTTTGGCTGGGGTAGGCTTCAACTCGCCACCTCAGGCATATGGGGCTGGCGCCCCACTCCTCTGAGCCATAGGCGCTGCCCCACAGGCCTTTTTTATTGTTTCCCTATCACTGCTTTTCTAGAAGCTGTTAAAATAATCTTAGTTTTCTGGCAATTTCTACTTTACAGTTTACCATACATTAAGACCCTACCAAATCTGAATTCTTAACTCTGAATATATTCTTTCTTGGTGTACCTGGGATGTTTCTTTTACTATTCATCCAGATATTTGAAAATCAAAACGTGATATCTCCTGGTGTTTTCGTAACTTCATTAATATAGTGTTTTCCTTCATTTTATTATAGAAAAAATAATAAAATCTAATAGAACTTGTGACATACCAACTGCCACATGCAAGTTGATAATCAGAAACTTTGGGCGTGAGCATCCTTTGATTTTTCTAAGATGAAATTTCAAAACAATGTTTCCATGTAGGATACAATTTGTCTTGTAGCTACATGATTCCGTCCCATCATAACCTATCTGCTGCTCCGCTCACTCGGAGGACCAGGGGCCACAAACACAAAGCCCCGATGCCGAGACACAGAAATGTACTCAATTTATTCGGTCTTTGAGAGGACACTTAGTCCCTCAGAGGGATACCTACTCCCAACCCTTCAGTATTTTCAGTATTCTTCTGTGACCCTTAAAAAAAAAAAAGACAGAAACAGAAACACGCAGGAAACAATCAACTTTCCAAGCACTAACCACAGTCCCCACAGCTTTAAGATCTTCTTATGGTTCCCATTCTACAAGCAGGGATCACTTTCTATGTACCTTCACACTTGGGTACATTTATATGAGGGGCCATAATACAGGACCCTCGATTCAGAAGGAATATATTTTTTACCCCACTGCAGTTAAAAAGACTGAGGCATGTTCCAGGTCAAGGTACTATGCTAGAAGTTGTGTGAGATTTAAAATATGTAGTAAATGCTCTAAAAAAGAATGGCCTAAAACACTCTACCACCCTTGTAGCACAGACTTGTACAAAATTATGCTTCAATTATTCAATGGATTTTAAGTACGACTAGTATGGAGTAAGCACCATGCTACAGAGAAGATACAGGAAAAAAAACAAAAAGAAAAAGAATCTCTCCTATCTCCCAAAAAGCTCCCGAGAAGACAGTCAAATATAAATCCAGGTAACAGGCACTACAGAAAGAGAGGAGACAAAGTGCAATGGAAATCATAGTTTGGGTTTTCAGGGAGGTAATCAGGTAGGCCAGATGGTGGGGAACAAACAACAGGGGTATATTGGGAAACTCCAGCTCACACATGTTAGCTAAGCACCAAACAAGGGAAGGGACTATGTATTAAACATTTTTTAAAAACATGTAAAGTGAAAATAAAGTGGCAAAGGAGATTGTTGCCAGGGAAATCCACATTTAAGAAATAAAGTAAAAAGAAACTACAATATGAAAGAGATAAAATGATTTGAGAATTGAGAGGATAATCCAGGCAATATTGACAAAAGAGGGAAGATTAACAAAGCAAAAAGAAATGGTCATTAACAGTAAATGCCACAGGAAGGACAGGTGAACTTAACACGGAAGTGAATCTGTCGACCTCAACAGTCAGTTTGCATGGGAGTCACTTCTCAGAGCGTCGCTGTGCAGGGGGAGGAAGGAACCCAGCCATGGGGGAGACACTGTGAACCAACACCAAAGCACTGTCGTTCTTAGATCCTAGCAATGTATATCAAATAATAACATTTGACCCATTTTGAAGAGCTGTCCATGATAATTAGAAGTAAGGAAATAAAAAACATCAAGACAAAAAAATGAAAGACAAAGTACTTGACCATTGCATTTCATTTGAACACTAATGAATAACACTCCTAATAACATGCTATGGGGCATTTCAATGCTGAATTTTATTTTTCATCTTGAGCCTATTGGTTGGCAAGATTTTCCTTTGGCAGTTTAGCAGCTGTACTTGAAAGGGTCCTAAAGACCTTAGTAGGTATCAGCTAGACAGATGGTCAAGGTACAAAGACATGCTACTTCCTTTTATTTTTTTCTTCTAGAAATCTTTAACACCAAAAGGTGTCATGAGAATATTGAGCTTATTTAGCACTTGACTAACAGAGTAGTCAAGGCATTTTAAAAGCACACTTTATTTTTCATTGCCTTTGGGATGAAAAGCCAAAAAAATATTTGATCCACTAAAAAAAAGAAGAAAAGGAAGAAAGCCCCCAAAGAAGCTTCTGCTAGGCTTAAAATTATTTTTAGATTAATAAATAATAATTAACATCAACATTCTTTGTTCTTTTTAAGTACGTGGCATACAGGAAGGAAGGGGATGGTGGTGGTGACAAAACAAGGCTACCAATAAATTTGCTTTTGCTTATAAACAAAGGCCTTAGTTTCTGAGGCAGTAACACAGATGCTTAATGCTTTGCACTGTATTTTTATAGTCAAGAAACTATTTTGATGAGTAGAATCATAGGAAAGTGATTTCAAGAAGTAATAATACATATCAACTTACAACATAAGGTAGAAGGAAATTCATGACCAGATGCTAATATTTAGGAAAATACAAAATGTTAGTAATAACTTGCCACAAAAAGAGTATTTCTTCAAACTATAAGGGAGTCATGAAAATCACTTACCTAATTCTTCATTTTCAATGACTTCAAACGTGGCCCAAATATCACCTTTTGTAGGAATGATATTTTTTATTGCTAATATATCATTAGTTAACTCTTCTGCTTCCATCACAGGAGATATCTGTCAGAGAATCAATATTTCTTCAAAAGATATGTCAGACACAGAACAAGACTTAAACTGGGACAATACAGGGTGGCCATAAAGTCTGGGTGCATTTTTTAATAACCCCTTCCCATCATCTAATAACATCCTGGTTTCTGCCAAGCATCAGAGAAAACAGCATGTTCAGATCTTATCCATAAAACGTAATATTATTTCATATAAGGGCAAGAAAAGATTATAATACACACATAATCAGGAGACTTTTTTTTTCCTCACTTAGTGAGCCATTAACGCCACTCAGAAGGGAATAATATACCCAGTCACACACCAGAAGACCTTTACCAGACAGAGAATCCAGACAAGTTCTAAGTATAAAACTTTTCACTCATCAATTCTATAATCCAGAGTGCACAGTACCTTGGTTTATTCAGCCTGGACCCTAAATTATACTGCTGTCTGCAATGCCAGAATGCCTCAGGGTTTTGGTAGTCTGTGGTGTGTCCTGCTATGCCAAGTGACAGATGGTGGGATACCACAGCGTGCTGCAGCCAGAGGCCCCGGTGCCAGCCTGGAGGCCAGCTCTGTAAGAATCCCTAAGCCTGGAGACACTGCACAGACACACCACCTCTTCCAGGACTTTCAGGGTTTTTGATTTGTTTCTTCTTGTTTTTGTTTTTGCCAATCTTAAGTGCATGCTAGCCAAAAAGTTAAGATGGCTTTCTTCAATTAGAATTTAGATTTATAGTGCCAAACAAAGAGATGTTTCAAGCATTAGAATAACTCCAATTACAATTTGGTTTGCCTGTCTTCAGTATGGGTGTGTCTCTATTAAAAATTGTCTTAGGAAAGGAAAGTGTTCATTTCCATTTCTCCTGTCCATTACTGCTCATGAATGTGTGTGGGAGGGTGTACAAAAATAACAAAAGGCTTTTTCACAACAGGCCACTCACATAGTCTACCTTTTGTACTTCATGAAGTTCAGTATTTTTTTGGAATACATTAATTATACAATGAAGTCTACTGTTTTCTACTTAGAAAAGCCTAATGAAATATAAACTTAAAAGAAAAAAAAATTAACAACTGAAAAAAGTGGAGAAATTTAAGCAACAGAAACAGTAGGTGAATCATTCCAACAGTGCTGTTGTTCTGAACGAATTTAAATTTTTAAGCAGTATAGCTTTTTCTTACAAAACAATAAATTATTGAGAAATCAAACAGGCACCAGGGGTTGCCTAAGTTTGAAGTAAGATGACGGAAACTCCTTACTCAGAAAGACCCAAACCTCATCTTTAAAACACCTAGAACTCCACCCTTAGGAAATTATTACTCTGGATTATACAGATCAGTATAAGGAACACCAGGTTTGGGTTATGATGACACAGACTTGTATTCTGGCCTTAATTCCCAGTTTCCACTCCCATACACTTGAGATACCATGGGCTAGGGTCTACCTCCCTGAGTTGCAGTAATGATCAGCTGAAATGAATGTAACTAAAGAGTTTTGCAAAGTTTTAAGCATCAAAACAAATGTTAGTCATTGTTTTTGTAACATTTTATAGTTTTTAAAAGCCAACTCTTTTATCTAAATACAATTAAGATAATATATTTCCTCAATTATAACTTCTGCTACAACTTTCTAAGAAAGATAAAATTAAAATGTGCTATGAAAGACTTCATGTGTAGAGCTAAGACATGAGCTTTGAATACCACTTCTTGCATTAGCAATGACCTTGTGCTGATTGATCTGTATGTCCTTCCTGACCTCTATGATAAACACCACATATTCAGCATAAGAAATATGAAGTGGTCAAGAAGTGGCAGGTGAATGCCTCATAAGAACAAAGCCCATAATCAGAGAATTTCAGTTCCATGCTGGGAGTAAGGTAGGTAGTGACATGTAGTCATAATACATAATCAGAAATTTACAACCTAATAATTATAATTACAATATATCTAATGTCATGACTCTATTTAATCCTAGACTTTAAAAAAGATAAGTAGCTAAAACAGAATTTACGGTACATGGCAGAATATTTAATTCTCATACAGAGAAAGTGGTTTTTGTCAAGTAAGAACCTGAAGTATCAGTTACTATCCCTAAATGACTAATTACTGATTATAGTGGCATGACAAGGATTTATTTTTAATTCAGCACAAATGATCGATCTTGTCATAAATAAAAGAATTATCCATTATTCAAGTAAATTGAAAGAATAAGAACAAAGGCAGATTACTAATAAAATAACATTAGTAGTAACAGTAATTTACTAAACAAATGCTGGGCAATTTACTAAGTGTTTTATCTGCATTATCTTATTAAGTCCTCACGTCAGTGCTACAATGTAGTAATGTAACTTTTCCTTCTTCACGTAAGAAGATGGAGGCTCAGATAGGACAATAACTTGCCTAATGTTGAGAAGCCAGTCAGGGCAAGTATTTGAGTTCAGGTTATTTTCCAGGACTTATAGAAAATCCTAATTATAACCTAAAGCATGTAGGATTTTTTTCTTTCCAAATTATTAAAATATAGAATTCCTAGACGGTATTAGTATGAAAAGTCAATGGTGTCATCAGTCATTGGTCTGAACTAGAAAAGTAACAGAAATATAATACTGGAAAATTCAAAATATGTAAATTAATGCCGCCCTTGTGATCTCCACCATTAGGACTCACCCGAATTATAATACTACAGTCAGGTTCCTTTCTTTCTACGTACACTTCAATTAACAAATCTCCAGCCTGGGAAACCTAGGAAAGGGTAGATGTGAAGACAGTACATTTAAGTGTGTTCCAAAAACACACCTGATACTTAAAACCCCTACAAAGCTCTGCATATTACAACAACAAAGTGAGCTCAGTTCCCCTGTTCACAAGCATGATGCACCCATTTCCAGAGATGGTTGATAAAGACAGGAATCTACACAAATGTTATAATCAATAACAATAATCACAGTGCAACTTTTTATCTTTTACTCAAGAGTTCAGTGCTCCATAATACACTTACATTGTTACTGAAATAATAATCTGGCTACAATGAAAATACCCTGACTTCCACAACAAAAGTTGGAGAGGCTATCATCAAGTATATTAGCAATATGAAAAAAAGGAGGTGTGAACATGAGCCACGTGTCAAATCCTGCTCTTAGAGATAGTGTGTGCATATCAATAAAATTAAAAGGCAGAACAGAGCTTGCTAAATTTTCAAAGAGATGAAATCCGAGAATAAACTAGGTCAAAGGTGTATTAAAACTACAAACAGAAGAATTAAATTTAGTAAAAAAAAGTAAAAGTGAAGTGATAGAATAAAGCAGACAATAAACAGAAATTTCGGTTTTAATTATTTTTGGCCAAGCATTAAGTGCTAAGTTATGGAGGTCAAAGAAAAGTGTAAGATATCGCTGAATAAACTGACAGTATAAAGTCCAGAAATTTAACAATTAATCTTTTATGTGGAAAATATTTTGAGTAGTTTTCTCAGAAATTCTCTGAAGTTGTGTAATCACTTAGAAACAATACCCATTAAGCAAATTTTAAAAAATGATTATAATGAAGAAACAATTGTTCTCAAGTTAAATTTGCCTCAGCCTAAAATCTAGTGAGCAAATTTGTGAGGAAAACAATAATATTGTACTTTCAAAAAGTTTCTTAGTCTTTTTCTTTCAAAAAGTTTCTTAGGGTATTTCCATTTTTTTTTCTTTCACTTTCAATACTACACAAAAATTCTAGGACAATACGGATAACATTTTTGCTTTTCATGGTGTTTGTATAAACAGCTAAGGAAGGACGCATTATAAAAATAAAAAAAAACCCACAAAAACTCATAGAATGAAACCAAAAAGAGGAGCAAAGAAATTCAAACAAGGATAAGAAAAAGAGACTGTCAGAAAAATCTTCCAGGAAAGAGTTTGGACTGGACTAGAGGGAAAACGCAAGCAAAGCAACAGATTTTCCTAAACTCTTTCACTTCCTTTTCCAATTACTACATTATATAGACAATTCTTTTCTTAGTTTTACAAACCCATATTGAGTTGAAAACAAGACTGATTTCTTTATTGTGATTTGAATATAAAAGATAAAAATGAAAAAGGATACTCAGACTTTTTAATAACAATATAGGTAATGCTGCTGAGGAGAACGTGTTTGGGCTCATACAACTCTTTATGTCACTACTGAAATCTTTCTATAAAAGTAAGAATTTAAGAGAATTGATAATGAGCTAGGTTTTTTTATGGTTAACACTAACTGTTCTATAAGCTAAATTCATTACTTTGGGTCAAAATGGAGGAAATAATAATTCATTGTGTAATTAATATCATAGTATTAGTACTGGGGGTAGAATTTAACTTTTCTCTCATTTCCTTATTATCAATTACTTATCAAATTACTCCTCCAATTTGCAATGGATATTATTTCAGGGCTGAGGAGAATTTAAGGTTTTACTAACAAAGGGATCTGTAAGCACATCTGACCCATTTCTATTATTTACTTTGTAACATGGAATCTACCGCAATTCCTACTTATTAGCAGATGATTAATGATGAACCTTAAGATGTTCTACTGAATATTCATCAGAGAGGTAAGGACCCCTTGGAACAGCACAGTGCAACCTACACACGAAAATCCAATACCATGTGACAGAGGAAAGCAAGAAAGAACACAGAAAAGTCAACTTGAGAGAAAAATTAGCATGTTCACATTCGACACATCCCATTAATGAGGGCATCCGCAGGCATGCAAAGCAAAAGCATATATGAAATAATTTGTTTTCAAAATAATAATGAAGAAATTCATTCAGGCTATTTGAATTTTCAGTATACTGCAAGTATTTATTTGGCTTTAAATGCTTCCTTTGAAATCCATCAGCATTTCCAATAATGTTTTTAGAAATAAAATTTGGTTTTACAGAGGAAATCTTGGTGAACTAAAACTGATTTTTTCCTCTATGTTTCTAGAAATTTACATGAATATATTTTATATATCTAATTCATCTAGGGCATTTTTATTTTTATTGTTTTTTTTTTTTTTTTTGCTTATCACTTTTACTTTGCTTCAAATAGGAACCTGAAAGTACACACAGCAAATGTCTTTACTTACAACAGAAGTGTTTGTTTTGTTTCATTCTATAGAGATCTAACTATTACTACTCACTTGAGTGTCTTTCCACTTGGTAATAAAGCTATTTTCTATGTCCATTTGTTTGACTTGGTCTTCTTTAACCTGTTTAAAATATAATTTTGGACATTCTAATAGTGTAGAATACAGTGAGTGATGGCACTCAGCCTCATATAACTCTTCAGGAATTTAGATCTCGAGTTAAAAATAAATTAGAATGGCTGTCTTAATCAGCATGGGTGCACACAGCTAGGTCATAAACAGAGCCAGCAAGACAGAGTCTCATTAAGTTCAAAACATTTTATGATGAGCCGATGACTGGTTTCTTTAAGTTTGTGTAGGTTGAGAGACAAGACATTTCTTGCACTGAAATGTTCATTAAGGGCTTATCAAATTTCTACCATTTAGGTAAAGTTGGGTTTAACATAACTATGAAGAAAATCACTTATTTTTTACTAATGGTACAATTGCAAAAATCAAACATAAGGGGAGCATGTAAAGCCACACATTTTTTTTGTTCTAATTCTCTCTTTTCTCAGCATCAGATTATTGCAGAGAATTTACAGTGGACACATGTAAAAAGAAATAAAGAGAAGATCAAAGAGCAAAGAAAAATCTAAGAACTCTGGTGTTCATTCCTATAGGAATTAAGATAGAAACTGTAATATTTTATGAAAATAGTTCCTTTTTCTTTGCTAAGGAATCTTGTGATAAGTTATCTTAATAAGACTGTAAGAACTCTCCAAATGGTAACCTATCACACACTAACCCAGTTGGTTTAACCTATTATATCTAAACCCCTGGAAAACAGTGGTCTGATAAAAATCATTTAATGAAATGCTTTAAAAGGCTAAAGGTCAATGCCAAGATGCCAGAACTCGTGATGTAATGGAACTAGACCTTTCACCTAGCACTATCATATTTAAATCCTGGGCTTATTTCTTCTATTTTAACTTCACTGAACCAAGAAGTCATTCCAATTCTACCAATTTCCTAATGCAAATGAAAATGTTGGCTTCATAAAATAGCAAGTTAAAAAGTCAAATAATTGAAACAGAGAAGATTGCCAGTACCACAAAATAATATTTCAGAATTCTTTTTTTCCCAATTGGTGGCACAATTTAAGAAAAATAAAACCTAAAATGCATTAAATGCAACTGTCTGGTATTGGTTATTGAATTGTTAAGTTCACAATTTTACACCTTTAAATGGACATAATTTATACATATATTATGAGAAAGAAAATGCATACAACATCCCTATAAATAGAACTAATCTATCCAACAGGTATCAGATGGTAAAATAGCTTTAAAAGCAATCAAATCTAAAAATTAATGGCTATAGTTTGGAAAATTATAGAAAAATATAATGTAGTGTCTAAAAAGCCTTAAATACAACTATTCATTTTCTCTCTTTCTAAATATTCATAAAGACATGAATAGTAATACCCTAAAGTACACATTTGTTTGAAAATAGTAACATTGAAATCACTTTAATTAGAACAGGACATAAAATATTTACCTCAAATATTTCTACATAATTATTAATTAGGTCCTCAATTACATTCACTTCTTCACTAGTTTGTCCCTTCGTTTGAAACAAACAGGATGAAAAGACCAAGGCCAAGTTATGAGCGTTCATGTGATTGATTTCTGAACATTTCTGAACCCTGTCAGAGAAAGGCACAGCTCATTACAACATACTTCTATTTTTAAATTTCATAGAACTATAAGCAAGAATTCTTATCATTTGTTTAACACCCACATATTGAAGTTCTCTGATATAAAAGGTATGATACTGAGTACAAAAAACCCATGGCTCTTTCTTCCAAGTGGCTTAATAGTCTAGCTAAGAAAATAAGAAAAAATACTGTGAAAGAGATTAGTACTAGTTAAAAAGCAATATTTGATTGTTGATTTAGAGGAAAGGCTGACTGTATCTAAATGATTTCAAACTATGTAACAACCGGGGCCAAAGCACCCAGTAAGCTTGCAGAGTGTTGTGAAGTGACGTGTAGGACGAGAATATAAATGGAAGAGGAACGGGGCCAGAGGCAAGAGGACCAGGCATTTGAGTGGGCACATATTATTACAGAGTTCCAAGTTCCAGCTTCAGGCCTGGGTCAACTTTTCCAGAAAGTGCGTAACAGGTTAAAAAGGACACCCGGAAGTAGATGTTTATATAGTTACTCAGAATGCGATATTATCAAAAAGCAGAAAATTTAAAAATGCAACTATATTTTTCTTAGATGTAACTCAGAATCACTTTGCATAATTAATAGATAAGAACAAAAGAGCTTCTATTTAGCAGGCTATAACTGTTGGGTCTTAAAAAAGAACATTTGAAGTAAAATGTCCACAAATACAAGTTCAAAGTAATAAAAAAATAGCACTATACTTATCTCAAGAAAGGGAAATTAATATTAATAAAAATGCACTAGATGAGAACTACAAGCACTGCATATAAGAATATCTTTTAACACTATTTATTTGTCACTGGCTGTGTAGACAGCAGCTATTCAATTGCCTGTTTAATTACATGTGGAAATTTTCACAATATATACTACACAAGAGAGATCGAACTTCACCAAAGGCGTATAGCAAGAAGTAGCTAGGTATTCTTGTTTATAAAGAACATAGATTCCAGGAGTTATAAGAACAAGTGAGTAAATATGACAGCAATATATATGATAATGTAAAAATTTCATAATAAAATGCCAAATTGCATAGCAGAGATGGAGCAAGTACGATCATCATATATGATTTACAATGTACAAAAGGAACTGGAATTTAATAGAGGAGGATGGGATATCTGTGGGCACCCCTCTCCGAACTCCTTCTTTCCTTTTACCACACTAAAACTGTAAACATCTGGAAAATTTATTTGCATGTCTGCCTCTGTTACTAACATCAAATAAGCATCTCACAGTCAGAGACTTGCTTTAATCACACCATAGTGCATGATAAATATCTGGTGATCGGAATTAAGTGGACGTTACTGATGGAGGAAATGGTCTTTTATCTAGGGCAGGGATTAAACTAAATGCTACATCAACCTGACCACAGAGGAATTTATCTCTCAATCTTTTGAGGACATTATCAAACATTCCTTCCTTTCTTGAGACTTTCTTCTGAAATATCTTTCTCCTTTGTACTCTCCCCTTCTCTTTAATTTCCCTATCTACATTCAGTTCTGGGATAAGTGGATATAATAGTATTTCCATTTCTTCCCTTATTTCCCTGTCCCCAGTTGTTGGTGTTCCCAAGTGTTTCAGAGTCTTCTTATTCAGGTCTTATCAGAAGCCCAAGAAACAGTTTTCTAATTAGTGTCTCTGCCTCTATACTACCTTCCCCACAACTAATCCCATTGTCGGAGTGGGGTGTTCATCCTAAAACAAATTTAATCTGTCACTTCTTAGCACTTAAAGGATAAAACCCAAATGTTTTTGTACGATCTGAAAAGTCTTTTGCAACCTCCTGCCAACTATAAACCTTCTCCTGTCCTAGTGCTGTGTTCCAGGGTTAGTCTTCACCTCCCTCCTCTGACCTGTCATTCTACCATGACCAGTTCATAATGTGCCTTTAAATTTGCAGTATTGAAGCATTCCCTAAACCTCAGTACACAATAAATCAATCTCTCCTCTATAACCCCATGCTACATACTAAAAATATCCATAGGGAAATCTATCCCAACATCATATAGTCAGAGAGATGGGATGATATAACAGACTATATTCATACAGTATAAGAAAATCAGCTTTACGGTACTGGGGTTGACGTGCGTGAGAAGTAGCAGTTGGGAAAAAGAAATATAAAGATAAATGGTGGAAGATTTCTAAATCTAGCTTCCAAATAGGTCATTTCAGTAAAATTAATTTTACAGAAATTTATTCAAGAGAGTATTTCATCACATGGGAAGCTACAACATATTCCTTAGTCAAAGTTTACACTTACAGAAATTTCTGTAATAATTTTTGCTAGGATCAAAACAAACTTATAATTTTAACTCAGAGGATATTGTCAAACATCCTTATCCTTCACACCTCATTTCTCAAGTCACCTTTATAGTCCTCACATTTTTTTTCAAATGCAGGACTTTCATGTCCTGACATAGAAAATGTTTTTGATTTTTAAATTTTCTTCATTATATAAACAGCTGAATATCAAAATATAAGGTCCAGGTGAGATAAAAAAAAAACTAATAATAAAGAAATGTCCACCATGAAAGAACACTGTACTCACAGATTCCTGCTGCAGAATTCTGGCTCATGTTCTTCTCTGTTCTCTATTTCCCACCCTCCAAAGAGCTTTAAAATTCTGATTAAGGTATGAGATACATCTGAGGATGCAGTATATGATTATTTCTAATTCATTTAAGAAATTCCTAGTGCTATCTAAAAATGTGATTTAATTACAGAAAGAGAGGCTAAAGAGATTGTTATTAAAGTGTGTGGAAAGATTCATTCTCCCATGTGGAAAAAGGCTACCAACACTACTTTAAATTTAAGAAATGGTGAAGGTTTTTTGTTTTGTTTTTGCAGTTTTTGGCCGGGGCCAGGTTTGAACCAGCCAACTGTGGTATATGGGGCCAGCACCCTCCTCCTTTGAGCCACAGTGCCATCCAGAAATGGTGAGTTTTTTAAGTGCTATGTTTGAAATGTCTGAAAGAGTTCATTAATCCACCCACCGGTAAAGGTGTTCAATTATAGCTGCCAATGTTGCTCGGTTGACCCCAGGAAGAGAACGTATAAATGCCCCATACTTTTTATTTCTTTCTTTGTCATCTTGCGTATCTGGAGGGAAAAAAAAAAAAAAGATATTCAGACCTAAACTAGTCATGTTAAAAATTTTATTTTCCACAGTATTTTCAATAGTCACCCGTGTATTTCATTAAGTGATACAATTAGGTTTCAGTAGAAAACCATTCAAAGGTCTGAAGTAAAATTGTCTATAATTCTCAAAAATCATTTATTTACATATATATCTACATATCCCCCCACTATATGCTATAATTCTTATAATTTATAATTTGAAATAAAGAGCATTCAAAATGAAGAGGGTGAGAAGGGTTGCATCTTTTTATTTATGAAGTATTGGACTTTAACAAACAGGAATGCATTCAATCAATTACGTATAGTCAAGTTGGAGTACAAATTGAAGAATTATGCCAAAAGTATTTTAACTTAGTCTATGGAAAGGTTTCATTGCTTGCATTTGTAAATGATGTTTCTTTTATTTTTTTCCATAAGAAATTATAAAAATCTCCCCAGAGGTATAAAACATCCTGGAGCTTGTAACTGTAAAGGGCCTTTCATAAGCTATGGTACCTTCAAAACTTTGCAAAATGTGAGTGGGCAACAGGAGAAGCCATGGGTGATGCTAAACAACTGTGATCCAGACTGAAAGGAAAGTGAACCTCCTATCGTTGTTGTGGGTGGAAATTTGTTGGTTTGTGGAGAGGACATGAGAAGAAATGGCTCTCTACTCTCCTAACTGAACAAACTCAAATATCTGGAGAAACTAGACAGAGGAACCCCCGAATTTCTAGACCCTAGAGGATGCATAGTGGCAGCTTGGTTTAAATTAGTAGCTGACGAGAGAAATAAAGGATCATTCTTCACATAAAAAGCTTGGAAGGGTCCAGGTGAAACTTACTAAATGCAGACTATAAATGTCTTGACACAATAACTAAGAAAATGCCATGAAGGCCATGTTAACCAGTTTGATGAAAATATTTCAGATCACATATGAAACCAGCACATTGTACCCCATGATTGCATTAATGTCACAGCTATGATTTAATTTAAAAAAAAAACCTTGTGCTAACTTTGTAACCCAAGGGGAATGCACATAGTACATTCCCTCTCAATCCCCAACTACCTTTGGGAACAAGATTTTTTTGTTTTGTTTTTGTTGAGACAGAGTCTCACTCTGTCGCCCTGGGTAGAGTTCCATGGCCCACAGTAACCTCAAGGCTCAGGAGTTTCTCCTGCCTCAGCTTTGCACATACTGAGACTATAGGCACCCGCTACAGCACTGGGCTAGATTTCCTAATTTCAGTAGAAACAGGGTCTCACTGTTGCTTAGGTTGGTCTCAAACTCCTTAGCTCAAGCAATCCTCCTGCCTCAACCTCCCAGATTGCTAGGATTACAGGTCTGTGTCACTGCACTAGGACAAGGAAACAAGGTCTTTTAACTTCCTACTTAGCCCTACCTATTCCATTCACAGAAAGCCAACAGAAGAACAGTAGTAGGATTCCTAGGGATTCAGGGAAATGCTGAGACACATTTTTCAAGTACAATCCTATTCAAAACTGCAAGTGACACCTCTTTTGTACTGATGTAGGCTGCACATGAGACCCATAAACATAAAGATAGTCACAACACCCTAAGTGAACTAGTAGCCAACTCTCTAAAACCAAGAGGGGACAACATCCAAATTATGTTCAAGAAGTCTGGAAATGAATAAAGAGTTACTTAACACTCCCATCCCCAATGTGATCCAAACCTTCACCCATGGTATCCACTTTCTAACTGTAGGAGTAAATGCATTTATTCCATAAAATTTAATTAATTCTATTGCCCTTACAGCAAGTCATGCTACCATGCATATTTTCACACATCATATAAAAATAAAATAGATGGCATTTTCCAAATAAATAAAACATAAGCAATTTGAAAGTAATACTCAGGGAAAATTTCAGTTGATATAGAAAATATCATGAGTGATTCAACTAGTACAGATTTCAGAAAATTTAATAGTTTTCTTAGGAGAAAAGATGATATATCCTATAAATACAGGTGGTAGACCAGTGCAAGGCATTCTTAGCCTCAGATACAGAGGATGTTGGAGAGTTCTCCTATGAGGTCATCCAGGAAGTTCTAGTTTATTCTTTTCAGATCCAACATGAGGCACTTCTGACAGGTCCAGCTGAGCTGCATTATATCTGAAAGCAAAGAACTTAAAGGCTGTTTGACCCAGTGTTCAAAGTCTTCTCCAAGCAAATTCTCAAAGAATTCACATCCAAGTGAATGGCATGTGCTGGCCACTGCGACTTCCTTCTCCTGATTGACAGCAGTAAAGATTTATCACTCAATTTTTCAGTTTTAGAAAAACCATATTTATCACATATTTTCAATAACTGATTAAAGGGGGACCACACCTATGGAGCATATTACAAGTACAAGTTGGATCTATCAGGCATAGAACACAAATGTCTTAATGCTGTAATTGGGTAAATGAGGTGAAAGCTATGTTGATTAGTAGCATATAAGCACACCAATTTGTACAAATAATCAACACATCAAATCCCATAATGGCATAAATGTATGTATGATCTATGTACAAATGAATTATGTATACACACACACACACACACACACATGCAGTGGTGGGCACCTGTAGTCCCAGCTACGTGGGAGGCTGAGGCAAGAGAATCACTGATTACGTAATAGAAACAAATTGCAAGCTTTTCTAAAAGAGATACTTTGAATAACATCACAGTTATAAATTCCAATAAAATTTTCTTTTAATGAAAAATGGGGTTGTAAGGTAACTGGGCTTAATGTGTTGCATTTATTTCATTCCATATTTTGTACTGCAGAAAATTATACAATTAACTCTTCTCGTGATTGCAGTTAGTCCTACTGATTTGAGAAACATTAGAAAGAAAATAGGATGTCTCTCAATTAGACAGTTAAATCATGAAAAGCTTCATTTTAATAACAATACTACTCTTCCCGCTGACACTACTGAGGGTCATCTTAGGATAATTTTCAAACTGTGGATGTTTTGTGACATCATTTCAAAATTAATTCCTTCAAATATATCATTTGTGTTTTAAATACTTTCAATTAATAAAAAAACTTTCTCAAAAGATGTATATTATTACATAGCTAAATTCAAAAGTCATTTTCTAAAAAATTTTGAAACCGATTAATTGTGTAAGAGAGAAATAGCAATTATAGTTTAATTTAAAAATAAGTTTTAAGGGCCAGGCATGGTGGCTCTCACCTGTAATCCTAGCACTCTGGCAGGACAAGGAGGGTGGATTGACTGAGCAGGTTCAAGGTCAACTTGACCCAGACCGAGACCCCATCTTTAAAAATAGCTGGGTACAGTGGTGGGCACCTATAGTCCCAGCTACATGGGAGGCTGAGGCAAGTGAATCACTTAAGCCCAAGAGTTGGAGGTTGCTATGAGCTATATAACGCCATAGCACTCTACCAAGGGTGACAAAGTGAGACTCTGTCTCAAAAAAAAAAAAACAAGTTTAAAAAACTAAAAGAAATGAAGATTGAAAATTATCACTTCAAAAATGTAGATATGAAAAGTGCTAATGGTTTATTAGTAAAAATAAAGTTGCTATACATAAAAATCACAGGTGTGGAGAAAAAGACTGTAAGACAGAAAAATAAAAAACAACTTTATTAGAAAGATAGGATTAAAACCAATGTTTATTTCTAAAGGTCTTTATTACTGGGATATTTCAATAAAAGAAATTGTTTTAAATTAATAGATATAAAAGTAGTTTTTACTGAAGTTAATTTGACTCAGTAAATGATTTAATAAACTGTGTTCCAGCGTCATCTCTTATTTAGGCTCTTCTACAGTACGACAATGCTTTTTAAGTTTATTTGATAGAATCTAGAAAAAAATGAAGTACAAAAATATAAAAAAATATATTAAAGAGGTAGAATGAATGATAGACATGGAAGACTCATGTGAATTCTTGTAAAATACGTCTTTTATTAAACCCTTTATTTTTAATAACAAATAAATAGTATACATGAACTTGACTATAAACTTCCAAAGTGAAAGCAAGGTAAGCACTAAGAAACCTACTGAAAACTAAGCATATAAAACCCTACTTAGCAATCATTACAAATTTCTTCTCTTACTGATAGTAGCATAATTTCTGTTTAAGCCACTGTGCACATTATTCTTTTTAATCAAATTTTCAGTGTATCAAAGATCCAAAAATAATTTTAATATAAAATTAGCAGGCATTCATTTAGGCTGTGTCTCATATACATTACCTAAAGCAGAGATCCAATACGGATAGAGCTCCTTGGTAAGAAGTGCATCATCAACATCACAGAGAAAGTTTTTCAACACACCCGTCACATCTTCAAGTTGATGTTTTCCTGCCCTCAATTTAACACTTCTTGCGTCCTTCTTGAAACTCTCCAGGAGTTCACTTATGTGCAGAGGATCACCATTCTTTTGATAGATACATTTGCATCCCAAACCTTTGTTTTCCAAAAAGTAAAAATTAAAAGTTATATGAAAAAGTCTAAATTCAAAATCTAATTTGATATATTGAAAACAAAATACACACTGGTATTAATATGATGAGTAAGATGATGAAGAGCACAAGAGTGGATAAAAACAAGCATGCAAAGGAAAAGGCTTCGTATTCCTAATTTTAGTATTTAAAATGTAAGCCTAATGAACAAACCATTCCAGCCCCAGCTTCTAGCAGGCCCCTGATCAGCTCTTCCTCCAGTTCTTCAGAGAATCTCCTCCCGTAATGTTCTTTCACATCAAGTGCTCTATCTTCACTTCTATATATCTCCCCAAAACACATTTGCCTCTATTTTTCACTGACAAAAATGAAAGTCTCTGCTATTAATTTCCCCAACCTCCTGCCCCCAGATTCTATATTAATTCCTACATGTTCCCATCTTCATATTCTTTCCTATAAAAAGTTAGGCCACTTCTTTTTCAAAGTTACCAATTCACAATGCTCCATATAAAATAAGAGGCATAGTTCTTAGAAGGAGTGAAGGTGGAGGTGGTGATGGTAACGGTGACGGCATAAACACAAAAATCCTCCCTGTCCTCTCCCAGGCTTCTTGTCCCTCTTCCTTTCAAAAACCAGTCTGAGTTTCCTTTCTTTATTCTTTCTACCATTTCACATTCCTATTGATCCTTTAACCACACGATCTTGCTTCTATGCCCAGTCTCCATTCTGCTGAGGTCACTTTCACAAGGTCAATGCCATCCTGTTTTCTAGATCCTGTTCAGTTTTTATCTAATGAGAACTCCTTGCAGCGTCTGACACTCCAAATGAATCCCCACCCAAAGTCCTTTAACTTCACGGCTTTCAGGACAACACCATCTCTATCTTTCCCCCTCCCTTCGTGCCTGTTCTCCAAGTCTTCTGTTCATTCAGCTCTCCAGGATTTACTGTGATTCCAGGAATTCATAGCAACATTCTTTATCTTGTTCCTCTAGCTCAGTGGTTCTCAACCTTCCTAAGGCCATGGCCCTTTAATACAGTTTAATACCACTGCTCTAGCTCTATGTATAGCACTACCTTCTCCCTACACCTTTACAAGTCAGAACCTTTCTTTCTCACTCACCACACCAAAAAAATAAATAAATAAAAAGAAAAAGAAAAATTATAGTACTAGGTTACAAAGATTCTTCACCATAATCTTACTCTCAAAAGTGTCACCATCTTCCCATCTGATCTTCTATTATTTTGAGTACTTACTATGTTTTCACAACTGCCCTCATGTCTCAACAAGGATGATAGGTCTGCTGGTGTTATCTAAAAATTAAAAAATCTGAATTCTGGCCTCCTGCTACCAGTAGTACAATAAAACTTTATGTGAACTGACCTAACTTCATGTTTCCTATATTCACCTCTTCTCACACTGAGTTCTGGACACATTTAATTACTCAAAGTTAACTGAATGGACAATGTTCTCTTATAACATTACACTCTGCTTTCTCCTCCTAGAATCCCAACCCTCCTTTTATTCTAACCAACTCCTATTTTCTCTTAAGGTTCATGATAGCGACCACACTTTACCCAGGAAGGCCTCTACAACCTTGCCTACTCCAAGGAAATTCACCCTAATATCATGAACACCTGTCATAAACCCTCAAACTCTTTATGATAGTATTTTATACAGAGATGTAACTGCTCACTTATTTGTTTCTGATTCACAAATCTGTAAACTTCAAGAAGGTAAGGACTATTTCTTAATCTCTGGGTAAATCTGACAGCTATACTGGGGCATAGAAAGACTCACTAGGTATTCAATAAATGTCTGCTTAATGTAAGAATAAGAAAAACCTACAAAACCAAATGATGGCTAAGTGTCTGAGATGTTGCTTGCTGAGTGAATAGCTGTTACTCAAATCAGTTAACTGAATAAGAATTTGAACACAATTGTGTCTGTGTAAATTGAAATAATTTCCCCCCAAGAACTATAATTTACAAAGAAACCCTAAAACTCTAAAAATTATATTGTGAACTCGGTCAAATCCAAACCTTGATATAATGATCACAGAATATCGGCCCATAGATTTTTAACCTTTAGTTCAAGAAGTTCAGAATAAATGTTGTCATAAAGGCTCTAAGGCAACCACCTGCATCCTATAATCACTGGGAATTCTTTAAATTCATGCCAAATCTTTTCTTCTAGATATATACATGCTGATAACACTGACATTTCCCTCATGTTCTGCTCATTTAAAAAAAAAAAAAGTTTCATTGGCTTTCTAGCTTTAAAATGCAAGTGAATAGACCTTGCTATAAAATAGACATAACGTATGAAAGTTAGTTGACACCTCAGCATCCGTAGCATAGTGATTACAGCGTCAGCCACATACACCGAGGCTGGCGGGTTCGAATCCAACTTCGGTGTGGATTCGAAGCCTGCTAAACAACAATGACAACTGGAACAAAAAATAGCCAGGCATTGTGACGGGGACCTATAGTCCCAGCTATTTGGGAGCCTGAGGCAAAAGAATCGCTGAAGCCCAAGAGTTGAAGGTTGCTGTGAACTGTGAAGCCATGGCATTGTACCAAGAGTGACATAGTGAGACTGTCTAAAAAAAAAAAAAAAATGATAGTTGAAAATAATTTAATGTTAAGTTATTTTAAATTCAAATAAACATACAGAAACTTCCAATTTCCTTTGAGAAACAGTGTATTGGCTATACTGGATGTAGTCAAATTATTTTAATCACTTCTCAGCTTAAGAAAGACCCAATGCCTAGCTGAGCATTGTGGCAGGCACCTGTAGTCCCAGCTCCTGGGAGGCTGAAGCAAGAGAATCACTTGAGCCCAAGAGTTTGAAGTTGCTGTGAACTGTGACACCACAGCTCTCTACCGATGGCAACACAGTGAGACTCTGTCTCAAAACAAAACAAAACAAAAAAAAGGCATTATAAAACTAACATGATGTGAAAATTTCCAATTAGGTTATGCTCTGTCTAAAATACAACATGTAGGCAACTCGTTTATACACAGCACCTACAAAATGCAAGCACACTAATACCCAATGACTCTAATAAATGAAGATACATTCTCCTCCAATTTTTAAGTAGACAGATGATTATAAATGATGAGAAAAATATAAACATATGATCAAAACAAAGAACTTCCTATGGTAACACCCACGTGTGATGACGCACACGTTTTCAGTGGATATGCTGTGTGAACACATTGAATCAGGACCTTACTAAGAAACGCGCTTAGATCACATAGGAAACAAGTCAAAGCCTTAAAATGGGCTCTCCCTAAAAAAGATTCACATACAGATATTATGAATTTAATTTCTGAAAATTATTTTCTTCGTAGTTATTTGTGACTTTTTTTAACATATCAATGTACAATCAGTTTCCTGTACTAGAATATATGATTTCTGGCTCTGCCTTTAACTTTTTATTCTCTCCACTTTGTTTCTGATATTGAAACCAGTTGCTGGCATACAACAGGCACTCAATAAATAAGCAATGAACTAATAACACATTGCTTTCGTGTAGTCCTCATACTAATTAAACCTTTTCAAACTAAGGACACGCAGAGATACCTCTAATGCTAGGAGAACCAAAAAAAGCTAATGTACCTTCCAAAATAACAAATCCATCATTTTACTCTTTTCCACACTTGTACTCTAAATAAATGGCATTTACCTGCAGAGTAAGACGTAAAAACATTATATTTTACAAATATATTTAAGAAATTTCTACCTTTTAGGGCAAGAAGAATATATGTAAATAAAGAGGAATTTGAAGGGTTCATGATTTGAAAAACATATGAGCAAAAAGGTTGCTTTTCAGACATGTCTAAACTCCTTTACTGCACCTAAAACTAAGGTGGACCATTCAGGCATAGATCAACTTGTTTTTATTTGCTAGCTATCCACACAAATATCTTTTGCAAACAAACCCAAACTAATAAAATTATAACCATGCTTCTTTATACAAACATTTGACCAACGTATATTGAATAAATACACACACACTTTATACATGCCAAAAGAAATTCTTTTACATATTAGTCTATAGTTTACAACGTGTAAAAGCATAGGCAGCATGCCTAAAACTTAGATATGCTGTCTTACTCTAGGCTTCAGTGTAGATTTGTAACTGCTCAAAAAAATTGTCTTTAATGTACTATTTATTTTTTTATTTCAAATTAATATCAGGGTACAAATTTTTAGGTTACAACATTTTCACTTCCAAGTAAAGTTAATACACTACTTTTAATATACATAATGTAGATTGTTTTCAATGTTATTTAACATTTTTATGCATGTAAAAGGAGGAGGAAATGGCAAAAATGTATTATGCGGTTTAAATGAGTCTTATTGGGAGACGGAATGGCAATTAGCTGAACAGTAATTCTCTTTTTATTTTCCTCTGGTGTACTTACAAATATGGAGGGCTTAAATTCAGTCCAATAGAGGCAGCACTTAAAAACGCTAAGACTGATACCATGAGTTCTAGGGGTTGAATAAAAACTCAGTGATACTTACCATACTGTGTAACAAATGCTATACAGCTGTTCACGATAATGGGAACGTCATTTTTGCTGAGCTGCTGATCCTGTAAAGCATTACCATCTGTGCCCGCTGCTTTTTCAATTGCAGTATGCCAGACTGTGAAATCCAACTTGGTATGGCCATGGATGTATAATGTTCTATAAAGTTTAAAAAGCATTTCAAGTTATTATTCTGCTTTTGAAAAACTCTTCCTTCAAGAGAGTCTACCCCTAAATCCACACAAATGTGAGTCTATCTCACCCACTGTAAGAAAAACTCTTTCCTCGACCCTCCAACGACCACTAGTTTCTGCTCAATTCTTCTCCTCCCGGTCATGTCTCCCCACAGAACAGAGGAAGTTTCCTGAGTTCACTGCCTCACTTTTCACATTCTCCAATTGTTGTTATTGTGTTTGTTAACACCTAAAGAGTTATGGCTATCCCCAGTGACATCTAATGGATATTTCTAGTTATATTTTTCAAGAGTTTAGAACGATGATGATTTTACATCTTCCAAAGAAAAGAAAATACTGCCCACTTGATAGTCACAGTACAATTCTTTCTCTATTTTCCTCCTTTCTTTCTCGCCACACCCTCTCTCTTCCAAGCCCACTTTCCTCTTTTCTGAGTAGTAAGGTTGTAATCCCAGTAAACAGAAACTTCACAGGCTCTGCAGAGACACGTTCATAGTTGGCGGTTTCATCTCCCTTGGAAATTCCTACCTCCAGGCTGTAACTTTCTCTCAAAAATCAGATCTATGTGACTAAAATGCAAGAGCAGACGCAGCCGAGAGTGGCAACTTTCCAAACTCAACTTTCCGCTCCGCCACTCACTCCCTTTTGTAACTTCAGACAAATCATCAACCTTGTTTCTGCCTCAGTTTCATCACTGGTAAAATGAGGAAAATAACAACACCTAGCACAACATTCAAGAAAACATAATATTAATAACTAAAGAATAAAACATAATACTGACAATTATTTTTTAACAACTTGACCTTAATCTGGAGTAAACATCTCAAACCTTTCTCACTCCCATAACTAAACTGCTCCCAGCACCATAATTCTCCACTTATCCCACCATAAATTTAACATTAATCACTTGTACATCAGTATACATCCCCAGTCATTATCACATGGATTCAGTCACAAAAAATCCGCTGATCCAGTCCCCTAACAATATTCACCCTGCCTCCTCTTCTTTCCAAAATTCCCTTATTTGAGTTCTAATACCCCTCCTAACAGAATTCCTTCCCCAGTTCTCAACCCCTCTAATCTCTGCTCCCGACACAGCCAGAATAACTGTTCAAAAGTGACAGGGAATGACATCACCTCCAGCCTCAGTGTCTTTCCACAGCTCTCGGTTTCCAAGGCGAGTAAGTCTTCATGATCTAGCCTGTATTTCCCTCCAACATTATTGCCATCCCCTATACTTAAGACACTCTGGGGTGGGGGGGGGGGACACATCTCCTTGCCTTTGTGGTATGACCGGCTCCGTGGCTGGCTACTGGAACTCCTCCCCCAAAGTACACTCCAGTCACGCCTCCTGGCATTATCACCAAAATTTCTCCATGCTTAGTGTCAGAAGTGTCCCTTTTAATCCTCCAATAGTTGTTTTGGCCTCCATGGTATCTGTTCTAGTTGCATGAATGTTGTAGCTGCTAAACCCCGAACTTTACACAGGCAACCAAGGCAAGTATGTCAGTGTCCCTGGTCATCAGCACAGCACCTGGCAGTTAGTGGCTACATACGACATGAGAAAACCTATCATTGGCTGTAATAAAGCTTGATTGGAAACCTAAATTAATTGAGCTATAAATTAATAAATATTTAAAGCAGCTGCACATGCTGGTGTGTATGTGGAGACAAGGGAACACTTTTACACTGCTGGTGGGACTGCAAATTAATACAACCTTTTTGGAAGGAAGTATGGAAAACCTTCAAAGAACTCAAATTAGACCTCCCATTGATCCTGCAATCCCATTACTAGGCATCTACCCAGAAGAAAAAAAAATCCTTTAATCCTTTTGTCATGAGGACATTTACACTAGACTGTTTATCGCTCAATTTACAAATGGAAACAACCTAAATGCCCACCAACCCAGGAATGGATTAACAAGCTGTGGTATGTGTGCACCAACGAATACTATTCAGCCATTTAAAAGGTGGAGACTTTACATCTTGTGTATTAGCCAGGATGGAGGTGGAACACATTCTTCTTAGTAAAACCTCACAAGAATGGAGAAGCAAGAATGCAAGGTACTCAACTCTAACATGAAGGCAGTACAAGGCAGGGGGGAGGAGAATGAGGGATTGCAGAGAGGGGGAAGGAAACGCAGGGGGAGCCACAGTGTACAGCACACCTCTTGGGGGCAGGACACAATTGTAAGAGGGATTTTGCCTAACTAATGCAATCAGTGTAACCCATCTCTTTATACCCTCAATGAATCCCAAACAATAAAAAGAAAAAAAAAAGCAAACAGAAACATTTAAAGTATATTTGCACCAATATAAAATTATTCAATCTATATTGAGGACTATAAGAGTGTTATCTTAGATTTAACTTAAAAGAAAATTAGCTAAATGATCTCTGGACCTTTAGGGTTAAAGAGTGAAAGGCGGGAAGAGAGGGTTGTCATCTTTCACATTTCTAATAATTACTTTCTCTAATTTAAAAAGAAAAAAAACTCCCTATTTCTTTTGTAGATGCTCCTGTAAAAAGACAAAGGAACTGACGTGACACCACGCTCATTTCTAACTTCTTCTGAACTCGCTATAATTACTACTTTTTAACAGACACGCATACCTATAATCCTCATCTCCTGATCTTTGATATCTTTACTGTTTTTGTTTTCCACACCACCAAAGCAGGCAGGACCTCCAGGTTTTGTGATTTTCTTTTTGAAAAATTCTTGACATCTGCTCTACTATTTCTGCCATGCCACAGCCTTGCCACTTATCTTACATATCTGTAGGTCAAAGCATTCTATTGCGGGGTACATTTGCCTAAATGAAATTATATAACTAAGGTAATTTCCCCTGAGAAATATCAAGCCCCTACATTCTATAAACTTAATCAAAATTATATCTGGATAAATTCCAGAGTTTGAGAAGAGAGCTAAACTTTTTTTCTGATTGTTGTTTACATAAATTTTTTATGTAAAAAAAATTTTATTTGCTATAATGCATCAAAGCAGTTTAATAAGAAAAGACACAGTGGTTCACTTCTGTAATCACAGCATTCTAGCAGGCTGAGACAGGAATTTTTGTTTGAGGTCATGAGTTCAAGACCACCTAGACAGGAGTCAAACCCTTTTTCTACAAAAAAAAAAAAAAGAAAGAAAGAAAGAAAAATTATGTGGGCATGTTGGTGTGAACCTGTAGTCCCAGCTACTCAAGAGGCTGAGGCAGGAGTCCTGTCTGAGCCTAGAAGTTTCAGGTTGCTGTGAGCTGTGATGACACCACTGCACTTTATCCAGGGCAACTAAGCAAGACTCTGTCTTAAAAAAAGACATAGATATGAAGTCTTGTGACTAATACATACAATTAGGTCAAAATTGTAATATAATAACCACAAAATGTAGAGGATCATATTTGAGTCTAGTCTGACAGGAACCAGAAAGGTCTTCACAAATAATAGGATCAATGTATTTGACTACATAATAAAGTAAATGTACTCATATAAATAAAGAACATTTTAAACTAAACTGAAAAGCAAATAACACACTCCACAAATATTACCAGAAAATATAATATCCTAAGCATTTACAAAAAAAAAAAAAGCAGAAAGCTTCACAGAAATAGGGTCATCAGACACAAAAAAAGATACTTCACAGAACTATATGCCAATGGCCAATAACCACAAACCAGTCTAGAAATCAGAGACAAATATTAAAACAGCAACATGTCAAAAGCAACTTATAAATATATCTAAAATGCATAACAGTCATCACTAAAAACTATAACAAGTATCACAGTATTATAAAAACTGATAGTCTGAAAAAGTATTTGACAATATGTACTAAGAATTTTAAACTATGTATGCATTACTTTTGACGTGTTATTGCAACCACAGGACTCTTCCATAAGCACCTCCTTTGAAAGACAATTATCTGTTTGTTACTTCTAATATCTTTCTGTTCCTCTCATGCTCAAGTGAACATGCAAAGAAACATATTTACAGAACATTTTAAAAATGGAAATAAGCTGAAATCCCAACAACTAGGGAAAGGTTCAGCAATTTAGGATACATCCAGAGAGACACCCATGTTAGTACAATGAGTCCATGTATTTAAATTCAATTGCTTTCGTCAGTATGTTACATTGTCTCTGGGTAGAAAGCACATGGATATTTTGTTTCTCTTTATATATGCCTATGTGGCTTGTTTTAAATGTGAAATAGAAACAAATCACATAAGTTCAAGTTTCGATGGGTTCCTTGAAGGAAAGAATGTATTTACGGCATTCTGAGTTCTGAACCAGGCCTATCTTGGACTGTCACTGAGCTTCTGAGATCACAGAACTGGAAACCTCTCTTCCCAGCTTTTCATTTGTGACTAGGAAGCTCTGGCCAGAGAGAATTTGCCTGAGGACTCAGTGCTAGGAAAGAAGAACAAATCAAGGTAACAAGGTCATCCTACCCAGTACTAACCTAGTCCATGATCCTTCCTTTACCTGAGGAATTAGATCTCCATAATTTCAAGCTCTGATCCTCAGTTCCAAAAGTGCTCATTCAAGAGGTGAAATGTTGATGTATATCTTTCTGTGATCTTTCTTATCACACACAGATTTACAAAAAGGTTTCCTGAAAAACTTATCAGAAAGTCACACAATTGGAATGGACCTGGAAGATAATCTCCTAGGGCTACTCATAACAGAAGATCTATTTCTCTTCTTAATAGTTCACCTTTCATTCAGCCTTGAAAAGCATTGCATGGTGTTACTCTTTTGCGCTTGGCCTCTTTTACTTAGCAAAGTGTTTTAAAGATCCACCCAAGTGGTTAATAGAGGTTCAATATTCCACATGTACCACACTCAGTGTATAGACTGACTTCAGTTTTTGACCATGGTAAAGTTGTTTTAAATATATGTGTACGAGTCATTTTATGATCATATATTATGATTTATTTTGGGTAAGTACCCAAAGTACTCATTCACTGGGATGTATAGTAAATGTGCATTAACTTCATTTAAAAAAAAAACAAAACGGCTAATCTGTTTCCCAAAATGACTGTATTACATTACAATCCTACCACTCTAATCAACTCTTTGTATTGATACTTTCTAACCTTAATTTTTAAAGTATATAGAATATCTCATTGAGGTTTTAATTTGCATTTCCCTGACATCGAACATTAATTTATGTTTGTTGGCTACTCATAGAGCTTCTCTTTTATTTATTTTTTGCTATTTTATTGGGGCATTTTCCTTATTATTAACATATATGCATTCTTTCTATATGTGATGGATGCAAGTTCCTTATCAGATACATGTGATGTGAATATTTACTCCAAGTACGAGATTTTTCTTTTCATTTTAATAATGGCAGCATTTAAAAACAAAGTTTCTAATTTTGATAATGTATACTTCAGGGTTTTTTCATTTATAGCTCCAATATTTGCACCTTTTTTTTATTATTAAATCATAGCTGTGCACATTAATGCAATCATGGGGTACAATGTGCTGGTTTCATATACAATTTGAAATATTTTCATCAAACTGGTTAACATAGCCTTCATGGTACACCTTTTATTTAATTTTCTGGCTTTATCATTTTAAACCAGCAAGAAAATGTTGAATGAAAGTGGTAAGAATGAATTAT